>CAIGRP010130639.1:0-29747 GCA_903798385.1 Fraxinus cuspidata
TCATGCCTGCTCCGGGCGATGCTCAGACTCTTCTCGAGCTTCCTGCTGTTGGGGGGTGAAGAAACAGGAGAAACTGGAGCCGAAAAAGAAACTACGCCATCATTAGATTGGAATCCCATCAAAGATTGATCACCATAAAATGATGATTCCATTCGACTTTTCTTCTCGGTAAGATACATTTCAGCCATATCTCCATCGTCATCCATTAACTGTTCTATCTCATCTCTAACCTAGATGATAACAATGGAAAATTGGAGGAAGATGTATCAGAGAAGGATCATGGACTCAGATAAGATCCAACTTTCAAGAAAAAAATCATACCTTCTGAACTCTCCTAGTAAGCGCAACAAGTCTGCTTTTCAATCGACGAACTCGTTCCAAGTTCAGTGTACTGATCTTTGACGTGAGTTCATCCAACAATGGATAAGCTTCAATCTCTAATTCTGCAGCCTGATCAATTCAAAGATTTTAAAAAATGCATTTTAAAATATTATATAATAGTTTAAAATGAATTGTTGAAAAAAATAATATCATTGCCTAGGAAAGAACATTATGACCCCGAATAGAAGAAATATAGATGTTGAACTTGAAAAATTCTCCTAACTAACCATTGAATTGTCTATAATCTGTACTGTTGTATTAAATGATACCCAACTAGGCTTACATAGTATTTGGAAATTTAGCTTAATCATTATACAGAGGGTGTGTTCATTGTAATAGATAACTCTTGATTATATGAATAACATTGATTTCCTATTTGCCCTCAATTCTTCTCTTCTTTGATCCCCTTTCTTTCTTGTTCCTTTTCTTACTCATTGTCAAATTAGTACGCTCACAAGGCACATTTATTCTCTCAAGGATCGAGAAATCTTGGAGTAGAGTGAAAATTCAACAATGGATAAGTGGCACATATCAGTATCAGTTCACTTCTCTTCCTTAATCAAGTTATGTCAAGTGAATTATGTTTAAACAATGTCAACAATATGTGCTTCAAGCTAATAATGTGAGACGAAGAGTTCTTCAAATGCTAAAAAGTAGAGGAGCAAAGACTTTTTAGTTTCTTTGTTCCATCATGGCCCCCATTAGTACGAAGATAGAGTTCTTCTCCAGATCTTAAAATTAAAGATTCTCTACTACAAGCATAATCTATTTACATTCACCACTTATCAAATACCATGCATCTTCATTTTCAATGAAAGACTCGAAGTTGAGCTATAAGGTAAATATCAGCACCAATTCCAACATTCTTCATCACTATTCTGAATTAGTTAACAATTCAATGAAAGGTCAACAGTAATCATCTAGGGGATTATACACTCCATCCAGTTATTGTAACGATTGTCATTCTCTCTTCCTATATTTTTTTTCAAATTCATTTCTCCCCAACACAAGGAAAGGTGAGGGAAAAACCCACATAACTCTTAATCTATGTTATCTGGTGGTTATTACCATTTCCATTTCCAGATTAAAGAGTACAAGACCATCTCCTGTTCTTATGCCTTCCAGTACATCCCATTCCATCACTTGGGTACAAGAAGAAGATTGAGCATACTAAAGAAACCTCGAAATCTGGCAAAATCAACCATGTCATAATATATGTGGCATAGAAGTAGCGGGCGGAGCTAGCTAGGAAATCAGAGAAGAATACACATGCTAGGATCATTACAGTATGCTTGTACTTATGCCTATGCTGAAGAATATAAATTGCTTACCGTAATTTTCCTTCTTGATAAGGTCTATAAAAGTTAGTGTCGGAAGGAACTTTCACCATTAGTAGACAACATAATAATTTAGCATTTCACTCTATGCATCTTTCTACAAATGTAAGTGCCACTTTGAAAAGCATCCTAAAGTCGCCAAGGTCTATCATTGAAACAACACATTCAACCAGTACCTCATAATCTGTCATGTGCCTTCTCTTTTCAGACGGTTTATCAATTCAAGTTAGAAGACATAAGCTATTCGTATATATTCAACTTCCCATTATCTGGAGCATATGGTTCTTCTCTCATGTGATGATTACTGGCTTGTTTCACAAAAAAAAAAAGGAAAAAAAAAACTACAATGTCAGGAAATTTTTCAGGCAGTAATATTTTCACACATCTACAATTGGAAAAATTTCATTACAGAAGCAATCAATACATGCAAATGGAAGTTTTACTAGCCGCTATTTCTAACATGTACCTGAGAATCCAGAAACGTACAGGCAGCCTCCAGAGCAACTTCAAGAGCTCTAAACTCAAATGGCAAGTAATCAGGTGATGTGTTCCCAAATATATTATCAAAATTTCTACTTCCTCTCCTTTTGTTCAATTCAGCACCATCTGATTGCCAAACTTCACCTACTCCTGAAGCTTGCAATCGCCGCTGCAGCTCCACGACATACTGCAGGACATAGCTATCAAGAGAATTTAAGAGCCAAACCTCATCAGCAGTGATGATACATCGAATCTGCTCAAGATTGACAACAATTGCCTTCTCTCTTCCAAGAATAGTGGAGGGGTAAACAAACAGCGGGTCGAGTAAACGTAGATCACGTGCAGGAAGATCACACCGACGCATCATAGTGAACTTGTCAACCTCGATCACTTGAGAATTCCCAGATGCATCAACACGTATCCATGACCGAAGGCCTTGCCCACGCTTTTTCAGGCCTGAAACATCCACTCCCTGAAATGGTTGTCGGCCAGAGGCAGACGGTCTATATGACAGATCTCTGATATTCACTGCTGATGCAGGTTTGGGTGGGAGCAGGCGCTCCTTAAGGTCTGCCATCAAAATTAGCTTCTGCTACTGCCAAAAACAAAATTTAATAAAAAAAAAGGAAAGAAGAAAAAACAAACAAAAGCCATCTTTATTAAGTTTACAAAGGCTTGAATAAAAATCTGTAATTCCCCTTTGTCCTTTTGATTGACACAGAACCCAGAAATATAATGAGGGTTGGATTTTGGATGCTACAAAGGGAATGCTCCAGATAGCTCAGCTAGAAGACTAAAAATCCTTATGTCACCTGATCAAATCTGGATTCTGGCACCAGAATAATTTGTATGCAGGTAGTCATACCCCTTGAGCTAACTCAAATAGGATACATAACGGTCACAGTAATATCCACCAGCCATACAAACTGAAAACTTTCTAATTACTCCAAAGCTACATTACATACATTGTCAACCTCCCTTGTCAGGACACGTTGACAGTTCCTAGTCTTGTTTACAGGAGAGGTGAAAGACTTCTGCAAATTAATCTTTTACGACCCCAGAAATCAAATTTCAGATTCATGATCTCTCGAAGCCCAAAACTAATCATCTTACTATAATAGAAAATCTTACTGATGCTAAACGATCAGATAATCGCTAATTGAACTTAAACGAGCAAAAAAAGGGGGTTACTTCAATAATGGACTAAAAACAGAATCATTTCCTGAAAAATTACCTCAGAGAACAAAAATAAAATAGGGTTTTCCTTCAATTGCGCCACTCCTGAATTTCTCGAGTAATCACGAATCTGGGTAACTGAAAATTCAAGACCTAATATCGCGCATACTCATATAAAGAATTTCTATTAGCGAAATTGATAAGGAAAAAGTAAATAATTGAGATTAAGAAGTTCACCTGAAGTGTTCAAGAAACCGAGAGTGATTGATGGGGAAGGAAGTAAGCGGGGGGAGGGGGAACGGCGTCGTATCCGAAACCGAGAAATCTGTCAAGCAAATAGCAATTATTAGTTATTGATTAGGGATTACTTTATCTACCATTGTGCGGGAGTGAACTGAGCAGTAAAAGGAAAGGATCTGTCCGTGGGTGAATCAGTTTTTATTCGGGTATTGATGCAAGACCCGGACCCGAATTTCCCAACCAACTAATTATTGTGAGAAGTCCAGTGCATAACTTCCGCCCACAATAACTTCTCAAATTTGTAGTTGTAGAACAGTTATATCCTGACAAGATTTTAAGGGTAAAATACATCTTTACATAAAACTAATGGACTCGACTAGCTAATTTAGTTTGATTTCAACTAAAATCAATCATGTTTAGAGTCTTAAAATCTAGAATTAAACTCCTTTACAATAAAGAATTTGCCATCCTGCTTGACCGATACTCGCATGGGAGTGGGAACCATGCGAATAAAGAAAAATTAAAAAAGTGCTCTCAACTCCTTTATTGTGAATATGTAAACTTTTTTTAGTCTAGCACAATTCCTTTATTTTTTTTTTCGATAGAACCAATGATTATATTTTTACAATTCCTGACCACGTGATGTTTACCCCTAAATTTTAATAATAAAGCATTTTGAATATTACAAAATGTTTTACAATTCAGGGCTTTTTTTATTTATTCATTTGACAATATATTGCCCGTTAATCCTCAATCACCCTACTTATTACAACGAAGCACTCTTTACGCCTATCAATTCATCCCAATTACATGAAAATGATCCCCAAATTGTATATATAACATTATAATTTCTCGATCCCCAAATTGTATATATAACATTATAATTTCTCGTCACCTCTTCCTTAGTCTTGGCTTTGGTCTATCATTTGCCATTGATACTTTGCCCCATTAGCAGTCACCACTAGGATGGTAACGGAATAGGACAAGTTTACATATTTTCTTAAAAAAATTTCCCTCGACGAGCCCAGTGATGTACCTTGGCCCTCGACGATTCACCGGGGCCGCTCTCAGGATGCTTGTGCCCCACATCCCTAGGTCTCTTCCTCCTTTTCTTCTGCCCTGGATCCTGGGCTTGAGGGGCCTTGCTCTTCTTCCCGACGGCTTGACGAAGAGCAGTAGGATCGAACACCATTTCTGCGCAAATTAACTGAACATTAGCACGAGCACGATGCCATAAGAATACAAATTAGCCAAATGGAAATACAAGTCCTACCCTCGAGGCTTTTCATCTCTACCAGATTGAGGACGTCATCCCCAAGGATGTCATCTATGTCATAAACCAGAGGCTCGAGGTTCTCTAATATCATATCCCTCTCTAAAGACTCGAAATAGGCCTGACCTTCACAGAAGATCGACGTATCTGGAAACCCCCACCGAGGACTAAAGGGAAGGTCAGCCTCATGTGGTATAACATAAAACCACTTCTCTTTCCATCCTTTTAATGAACTAGGCATCTTCAGGATCCTAAACCCTCCCTGGGATGAAAGATAGGTGAAGCAATTGTATTGAGGAAGTTGCTTTAAATCGAAGACCATCCTACATAGGTCGACGTAGGGCGTAATACCTAAGTATCTACAGGCTATGAAAAAATAGGTCAGCATCCTCCACCCGTTTGGCACTAGTTGCCCCAGGCACATGTTATACTCGACCAACAAGGCCACGAAGAAGGGGTGTAGAGGCCACCTAAATCCTCCCCTTTAAAGAGTCCTTAAATATTACAAACTTCTCATCCCGAGCCATGGCCATCCTATCCCCATGCTCTAGTGACCTAATGTCACAGCCCGGCATTATCACATATTTCTGAGTACTTAGGACTGCTAGATGCTCTTTAAATTTACAAGGATGGTCGGGGATACGTCAAGGGGATCGAGTTTTCTTGAGCTCGAGGCTGAACATTAATGGGAATGACCATAGGAATAATCGAGCATCCCCGGTCCTCAGGTGTTGTTCCTGAGGATGACCTATCGCTATCACTACTTGACATCCTATGCTATGTTAAAACTATTCTAAAGAAACAACTTAAGTTCTCGAGCTCTTACCTTAAAGCTCGATCTCAAGAAGGGCCAAGGGAGTTACTGAGAGTCAAAAGGTGAAAAATGAAGGGGAAATGAAGTATTTGTAGCCCTCCTTGAGAGAGGCCAAGGGTTGCCTTCTCAACTATTGGATCGTGCCACATGTCGTTCATCCAAGGTATGTGATTTCACCGCCTTTTTTCACCCAGAGCTTACGTCATAGTGACGTAAGCCCTCAAGCATATAAAAGAGTATGAGCAATTGTACGACGTCGAGGACTTTGACGACATTGCACCTATCCTCGAATCTCGAGCACCGTTGCACGAGGGCCAGTTATATGACTACAATCATGCTCGAGTGATATGACTGCAATCACACTCGAGCATTATGATCTCGAGCTTCACCTACCCCACAGAACATCCTTATTTTCCTCAGGTAGGCATCTGGTGCTCGAGCATACGCACCAACGATGCTCGAGCATACTCACTAATTATTTTGGATGGTTTGATGACAATAGTCTTCGAGTTATGTCCTCGAGTAACTGCGACCCCAGTCATTGGGTGTCCTCGGGTATCCTCATTGGTCAAACTCTAAGACTTGAACTAATTCAACACCCTAGGAATTCTCCTCAAGAAAAGACTCTTAAGTCCAAAAGGAGTCTACATTGTTCAGTGTCATAGTCAAACTATGACTAGACCTATATTTGCAGTACGATACCTATTTCAAGCAAAAGTCTTAAGGGTAGGGACACGTAGCAAACCAAGTCCAACTAGGAATGGGCTACCTACCTCTATAAATACAAGACTCCATTTCATTATTCATGTACGTTATATATAATTTTCAGTACATATATTTTCTCAAATTCTCTCTCTGACTTAAGCATCGGAGGGATGACGATGACACACCTCGACGCCTTTATTTCGGGTACCGAAAGATCTCGTTCGTGCTCATTCTCAATCGTCAAGCTCGGAAATCAACAAATACGATTTTGGATAGCATCAGATATCATTAAATTTTATTGGAAAACAATTTTTATGTAACACCATTTATTATTATTATTATTATTATGTTAACAACACGGATAACAAACTTTGTCTCCCGTAAGAAACAACTTCATGTTACTGCCTGCCAATATCATCACAAAACACGGCTAACACATTATGTTATTCTGTCGGGCCTCTATTGTTAATCCTTTGGTTTTACCACCTCTTGATCGTAGATCTTCTCTCAAATCTATCAATTTGTCATGTATTTTGGGTCCTCGATTGTAAATGTCTATCCAACAGGGAGTTGGTCTATCCAAATCGAACATCAAAATTCGAAAAATAATTGCTCGTGAAATGCTTTCCATGTCAACCATTTCTCGAGTGAAATGTCTGAGATAGTTCTTAAAAGGCTTTTCGAGGCCTTACCTCGTATCATGGATCCTTTAGTTGGGATCGAGCTGTGGGTTCTGATGTGAACATGTGGATGAATTGGTTCCTTAGGTTGGGCCAATTGTGTATTCTATGAGGTGCAAGTTTATTATACCACTTTTGGCTCATCCAGTGAGAGTAATATCAAAGCCTCAACATTTGTGTGTTGGACTAGCTCCAAGAAATACATATGAATGTTATATTCAAGAAAATGACTAACGAGATTACATTTCCACAAAAATTTACATGTTCGACATCGGGATAATTTGGGCCTCCCAACGTTTTGGTCGCCTCAGAAAAATAGGCATATTTTTCATTATCATCAATCTTCTTTAAACGAAGCTGCCTACAATATGTTCCTTCTATTTGAGCAAATAGAGAAGCCTAATCCTCTTATTTGACGGACTTACTCAATTTTTCTCTCTCGGTTATCTCTCCAAGGCCTCACGAGGCTTCATCTAGGGCGACATTGGTGCTTTCCTGCCAATTGAAAACATGAGCGGACCCAGAAGGCTCTCGTTCACGATGGTGGGAGTAATGTGATGCCCCCGATCTTTTGCTTTGAGCCCATTGGCTCTGCTCTTGCCTCCATTTTCTTAGAAAGAAAGAATTGAATGTCTTTTGCTGCATTAAGAATTGCCTCATGACGATGTGTTGTATGTTGGAAGCCACGCTAGCTACCGTTTGAGCAAACTTTGTAACCAATCTTGAATACCTTTAGTTTCTTCTTCATCGAGTGTTACCTTTTGAAACATGACTTTCATTCATACTCGTTCTCAAATTACCATCACTATTTGATTCACTTTCACTCATTTTCTTATGCATTTTTTTTCCTAACATGTGTATATACCTTTGTGGGCTTGGAATGATTTTCAACATACGACGACGCCTAACTGTTGACCTCAAAAAATAGATTGTATTATTTAAAGCCAACTTTGTATTTTCTCTTTTGATTTCTCAAGAGGTTTTTCCTCTCAGGATTTTTCTGTATTTTGCTGGTATTTGAGAGAGAGAGATTGGTCAAAAGTCTCATTCTTTAGTCGTGCAATGTCATAATTATAGGAAATTTATAAGGGCATTTTAGTTATTTTATGACTCGATCATTTTCATTATTTTTGTTGGAATTCTGATTAAATTTTCATTTTCGAAGTTTATTGATTTTCTTTTTTTTTTTTTTCTTTGACATGTGTTCTTATGTGAAAAGGCAAGATGCACTAATATCAAAGTTATTTGTCAGAATTCGCACCGAGATGTCTCATTCATGTTTGAAGTATTCCGATATCTTTAATCATGTTTCTAATCATGTATTAAAATTCCATAAATTTCTTTGTTCAAGAGAACCTTGACAATTAAAGCATTCTTTTGTTCACCAAGTGAAGGCGACAAAAACATAAATGTTCATTTTAAGACACATAGGCACGCAATAAATCACTTTTTATGATTGACGTGATATTCAAGCGGACCGCAATAATTTTTATATATAATAATCAAACTGCCTTTTTTTTTTTTTCCCATAAAACTTGCTGCATAAATGACTAGGCACAAATTTGAAAGTGGCCAACTACAAGCGTAGCCTTTGTTAAGCAAATTTGTAAATGTTTTATAAAGACAAATGGTAAGTGATATAATAGTAAGTCTCATGTGAACATTAATAAGTATTGGTTATAAATGTATAATTAAAATTAATGTTTAACTAAATTTATTGAAATTTATAAGTTTCTTCCAAATGTAGGCTTAATATCTTGAAAAACATTTTAAATGCTTTCACAAAAATAAATACAATTTAAATTTTGCTCCTCTTCCTCATCGAGATCTTGAAAAGGGAATTCGTACCCAAAATTACCCAAAGTGGATAAATTCTCTGTAATTGTTTTATTTGACATATGAAAATGAAGGGAAAACTCCGCGGATTAGGGTTAGAAAATTTTAAGTCCCTGCTGGATAAAAATAAAAATAAAATTTTTAATATAAATTAAAGTCAACCACTAATTTTAATTGAAATTCATACATTTTCAATCATATATTTCATCAATTTTTATTAAAATCTATTTAAAAATATAATTTTAATCGTTAGGCTAAATATTTTTTCGTCCTATGAAAATAGACTTGACTACAGGAGGGGAAATGCTGAAAATTTGCTTGCAGATTTTTATGGGGAGGTAACCGAGAAATCATCTCTCAGAATTGCTCTGGGAGGCTGGTTCTAACTTTAACAATTTAAGTTTGTAGCGAAGGTGTTTGTGGAATTGCGCCAGAGGAAAAAAAGAAAAAAAATTCTGTGGATTGATTTATGCCAGCTAATTTACGAAGGACTTTTACAATTCTTAAGTTTTTCTATTGTTATATTGGCTGTAATGCTGCACTGGTTGCAGATAACTACCTGTTCAGCGCACTAAGAACGATTGTTATTCACTTTACAGTTGAAACCTTGGCAGACTGGTGTAGGATGCAACTTACAAAGAATAGTGTGTTGTTCTTGGTTAAGGTAAAATTATATTGAACACTTGAAAAGATATGGCAGGTGAATCTCATTTTTATTGAAAGGCAAAAGCGATAATTGAGTTGTAGACAGTACATTAATCAATATTTATTTGCTTGAATGTAGATTAATGTCCATCATACTCTTTTAGGTCTATGATATGAATTAATGTTAGGTTCTCCCACTTTTCGAGAGTGTAATGCTATTTATTATGATGATGATAAATCATCGATGATGTGACAATCCATTGTCACTCACATTTCTCTCTCTCCCTCCTCCCCCTCTCATATAAATTGAACCGTCGAATCCCATTATTCCATATAAACTGCCACATCACCGATGATTTATCATCATCATGATAAATAGTATTATTCTTTCGAAATAAATGGAATGGGGTGGGGTGGGGTGGGGGAGAGCTTTACAAACACTAGTAGCCTGTAGGAATACTTTTTTGAGTCCACAAGTTTAGATGATCTTATTGCACAAGCTTATCTATAAAGTAAGCAAATTGTCATCTGTCAGGATGATTTTATTGTGATACGAGTCGCTATCTTCTGTACAAAATGATCTCATATCTTACAGTTAATAATCCCAAGAGTAAAACTAAAGAGCTTTTTGCTTATTTTTCCTTGAATGAAAATATGTTACAATTCAGAAAGCTTCAGTGCCTGTATTTCCATTCTGACCTTATGAAGCCAAATTTCGACTGGTAAACTGGGTAATTTGATATGAGTATATGATTTGATCTTCTACTTTATCTGCCTCGTTAGCATACATCTGAAATTTGATAATTGAGAACCTAGTCATTTGTTAATACAGCTCTATTGTCATCATGAGTAACGATGCAAGTAAAATTGGCTTGGTAAAGAGACCAACAGAGGTGGAAGAATAAAGAGAAGTTTCGAAATATATTATATATTTTTTCACTATTTATATTTGTACTTCAATCAACTAATTTTGCTAGCCAAAGGACTTCTAAGTAGGAGAGCTCAACTTCTTGAAACTCAATGGTATGCTGCAATTAGAATCCCAAAAGCATTCAGATGGATCTACATATATTGCTAATCATCACTGAACGTTGAAGATGATATTCCAAGGGATGTCGCCAATGTTGCTGTGGTGTCCCCTGACAGGTATCTCTTGAGACGATCCAAGTCATCTGCACAATCAAGCATTGTAGGCCTTGTAGAAGCTGATTCCTGTGTGCAGATAATTCCCAACTCAGTTAATTGTCCAATCACGACTTCCCACATTTTCTTTACCTCAGGGGATTGATCTTTCAAGGATCTCAGTAAAGAAGAGTCAACAACATTTTCTATTTGCCTGTGGTATTGGCTTTTGACATATCTGTGCAGGTTTAGCCCTCCGGAAAACACGTCATCTGTTGGCCTCTTTCTAGTCACCATCTCGAGAACCAGAACACCAAAGCTATAAACGTCCCCCTTTGTGGATGTGCTTGATCCAAACCCATACTCTTCAAGGTAATAACAGGAATCAGCAACAAAAGGAGTTTTATGCATAAACTTTTCAATAAAATATAGATATATGCATGCAATAGCTTAACTTGTCATTAGTTGTTGGATCCAATATAATTTTTTTTGTATCTAGAGCTTCAATGTTTATTATAGTTGAAGCATTTATGCTGCTTCATTTTCGTCTCTCAAGATACCATTTTTTTTCTAATTTTATTCATCCTTAATTATGCCTATGAAAAGCAAAAGAGAAACCTGGTGCAATGTATCCAATAGATCCACACAGCATATTCGCAGTCGAATTCCCCATATTCTCGATTATCCCCCCATTTCCTCCTCCGACAGTCATGACCAGTCTCGCTATCCCAAAATCAGAGACTAAAGCTGTCATATCATCATTCAGAAGAACATTGCTTGGCTTTAGATCACAATGTATGACTTTAACTGGAGAATGGTGATGCAAGTAAGCCATCCCTTCTGCAATGTCGCTACAAATGTTCACCCTCTGTATTAGGCTCAAATCCGAGGAGCCTAACCTTAGGCCATTATCTGCATGTGGATAAAGACGGCTGTCTAAGCTCCCATTTGCCATATAGGGAAGAACAAGGGCCTTAAACTCTGGCAAGCTACAAGCTGTAATAATTCTTATTAGATTTCTGTGACGAATCCTCTTTAACACTTGGCATTCTCTGTTGAAACTCTTAGTGGAATTTCCAGTTTGCAGATGTAGAACCT
The DNA here is from genome assembly GCA_903798385.1 of Fraxinus cuspidata. Taxonomy (NCBI): domain Eukaryota; kingdom Viridiplantae; phylum Streptophyta; class Magnoliopsida; order Lamiales; family Oleaceae; genus Fraxinus; species Fraxinus cuspidata. The sequence goes on from CAIGRP010130639.1 coordinate 11,788, forward strand.
TGACTGCTATTTGTGTTCCATCTGGAAGATCTCCTCTATACACTCGCCCATAGCTGCCTGATCCAATTAGTCTCTGCTCATCAAATCCTCCTGTGGCCTCTGAAAGTTCTTTATAGGTTATTCTTGGAAAATTGTGGGTCAAGTCTCGTGCCAATTTTCTCTCTTTTCCATCCTGGCTGGTGGAAACAATAACTTTTAGGCGCTGGCGTCCAATCACACAACAGATTGTCGAGAATCCTGATGTGAATATGACAATACAAAAGATAGCCAGGATAAGAGGGGAGTGGAAATAGTGTTGCTTTCTGTGGCAAACTGGTACGCCAGGAACAGACCCACAAAGCTGCTGGTTGCCCAAGAATGATAACTTTGTGATGGAATCGAAGATGCCACCAGTGGGAATCATTCCAGCAAAGTTGTTGAATGAAAGATTCAGGAACGTCAGAGTATGGCTTTTGTTCAAGCTATCTGGGATTATTCCGGATAACTTGTTTCTTGAAACATCAAAAAATTCAAGGCTCTTAAGATCTCCTAATGATTCTGGAAGATGCCCTTGAAGAGAATTGTTGGAGAAATTTATCACCCGCAATTCAGCACAACTAGAAATTTGATAAAAGATACTCCCACTAAGGTTATTAGATGAAAAATCAATCTCTTGAACACTCTCCAGTTTGCTTAGTTCGACTGGCAAGTGCCCTTCAAGCTGGTTGTGTGATAGATTCAGAAATATTCGGATTTCACGCATTCCGGATATTTCTGGAGGGATGCTTCCTGTCAATCTGTTATAGGACAGGTCTAGCTTGTACAGAGACACGCATCTCCCTAAGGTCGGAGGTATTTTTCCAGAAAGAAGATTGTCGTTGAGGAATAGATAGTTTATCCTGGATAGATTTCCAAATTCTTTAGAAATCTGACCAGATAATCTGTTATTAGATAGATCCATCAGACCAAGACTAGACATCTGTCCTATAGAAGCTGGAATCTCACGGGTCAAGAAGTTATGAGACAAACAAAGCTGTACCAAATATGACAATTCACCTATTTCAGCTGGAATGGTTCCATTTAAACGATTGGATGTCAAATTCAGTATTTTAATGGTGGAAAGATTTCGCACCTCAGGAGGAATTGATCCACTTAACTGGTTTTCTTGTAGTAACAGGTGATCCAGTATTTCACTCAGTAGTCCAATGGAACTAGGCAATCTGCCTCCAAGACCCATAGCAGCCAATTCCAGCTCCACTAAGCCACTGCAGTTTGCCACAGCAGTAAAAAATGGCTCCAGATTAGTGTTGTTGTCATGGCTCACTATGTGATTGTATGATAAATGAAGGTACCACATCTTGTTTAGCTTTGATATTGTTTCTGAAGGCAGTTCACCAGAAAGGCTGTTGTTCTCCACATCCAAATTCAAAATACCTGATGAATTGGCTAAAGATGCAGGGATTTCTCCTATGAGTTGGTTGTTGTACAAGTTAAGATTCCACAAATATGGACATTTCCCGATTTCTGCTGGAATCTTACCCGTGAGGAAATTTTGGGAGAAATCTACATTATTCAGGACAGTACAGTTGGAAAAGAGAGCTGGTGGGATCGTTCCATTTAAGTTATTTGCGTCAAGAAAAATCAATGCAAGATTGGAAAGTAAAGAGAAGGAATGTGGTATTTGACCATGCAAATTGTTGCTACTGAGTTTCAAATGAACAAGTTTCCTGAGGGAGGAAAATTCAGATGGGATGATGCCAAAAAAATTGTTGTTTACAAGCTCTAGCACTCGAAGCTGTGTGAGATTTGAGATTACGGGTGGAAGCAAACCTAAGAGATGAGAATCATTGAGGTTGATTCGGAAAACGCGATGACGCAGTTTGTCACATTTTACACCCGTGAAGTTGCACACGTGAGTTTTCTCATCCCAGTTAGCAAGTTTTGAATGTGGGTCATATAATATGTTCTTCTTGAACTCCAGGAGTGTAGCTTTGTCTGTGTGTAAATTGTGTTGTGGATGCAGATGATGACTGGAAAACGCTTCTCCGAAACATGTAACAGAATGCTGTATCAGTAAAACGAGTATGGTTATCTTGAAGGACATTCTGGAGAAGCAATGGTCGATGATGATCTCTAAAATATCCGTGGATCAACATATCACACCGGTGTATTACATATTCGAGCATTAAAAAGATAAGTTTGAAGCTTTTATGTGGTGGTCCGCTAGCACGATTGACTTTTTTTTTTTTTTTTTGTGGTTATGGGTGGAGACGGAAAGAGATTTTTGGATGTGGAAAATTCAATTGCGGCATGATTTGTGGAGGGACTAAACAATCCTTCCTTCGTTATTCTATGTTGAGGAGAGGAATGAGTAGATATTCAACTCAAATAAACACCCATTGGGAGGACAACTGCTTCTAGTACTTGGTAGTATATGATTACTATTCTTCCTGAAGTTGAGTGGAGAAACAGTTGATATATTTATGATTTTTTAACCTACTTGTGAGGCTGGCTGTTGAAATTGATATAGTTGACATTTATGTTTAATGATTTGTGTTGGTCGTTCTAGCCTAGATCAATGAATAAAAAAAAATCCCATTATCCAATTTATGTCTTTTTGGCATTTAACAAAATCCAGAAAGCATGCAAGATTATGTTGTGCTAAACATTTGTTGCTGCAATTTGTTCTCTTGATTCCTCATAGCTGTTCAAATGAAGAGAACAACTCCGGACCTAAGTTTAAGTTTTAAAGTTGATCATTCTAAGTTATTGGTTGTACTTTTTTCAATTTTTTCGTCTTTGAATCTGATGAGGCATGATCTCTTTCAATTAAATAATGATTTGATGCATTTAATTGGCCTAAATACGTCAAAGCACTTTGCTAAAGCAATTGTTTATTGATTATTTATTAGTCTCCTTTTAGAATGACCTATTTGTTAAGCAAATATAAAATGGAGATATCTTTCCATTTTTTAAAGAATTTTAATATTTTTATTTGTCATCATCCTTATTCATGAATCATTCACTAGAATACAGGAAATGAAGACCTTTGAGAACAAATATTGGAAACAAATATTGGACCGGGAAGAAAAAAGGACCTGCCACAGACTATTCTTGGATCAAACATTTTACACAGCTAATTTAATAGAAATATGATAGATTTAGGTTTTTGCATTTTCGATGATGAATTCAATAATCATTCACGAGAATCTCTATGCTCCTTATAAAAATGGATAGAGAGATACTTTAATGGGAAGTGGCATTCAATATTTTGTGTATTAGTATGGATTCTTGACAAAGTAACTATCAATATCGAGTCCTAAAAGAACTTGTCTTTTAATTTTCACTCTTTTGCATAACCAAGCAACAGATTCTCTCTGAACCTTAACTACTACTTTGAGCAGAAATCACCCTTCATCTCGGTTCTTAAGGGAAGGTGTCCAAAGCTTGAATAGAACTCACCCTTAAAATCACATTGTAAGATGAAAGGTGTCCAAAGTGCATATAAATCCAGAGACACATGCATGCTTTTCACGAGTTGTATGATAAAAATCGTTATTATAAAGATGCAACTTACAGTAATAAAAAATCCTTGTCAGGCCCTGACTCACCCCACCCCACTCCAGGTGTCTGTGTTAATCTTTGATGTCCGAAAGTTGGGATTGTGTTGAGTAGTTGACTTTTAAAATTCAGCTCTATGGAAGGTGATTAAGAAATTGCGCAGGACAAAATGATTTTGATGAATATGAAGAATGATTGTATAAAGTGTAGAGAGCACTCAGATTGACTGATGCTAGTGCAGGATGGGTTGCAGTTAACTGAGTCATGTATCACGACTGAAGGCTGATGGCAACCCACTTTGGCGGTTGAAGCCTTAACAGCCACAAATGTAATGTGGGATACCATTCGTGATTATCCTACACTGCTAGTCACTAACTCCTGGGGATCTAACATTCAGGTGGAAGGAAAAAGTTCCTTGGAAGAACTTTCGACATTGTCCAAACTACGTTTCAGTATTATGTATTTTGTCTGTGGTTACTTCACATCTTCACAGAATTCGATTTCAATGGGTCAGACACACAGGGGAAGTCTTTACACCATTCCTGCAAGTTCGATACTTAAACAACATAGATTTTTCTACCGTAGGGGACACAGATTTATTGCTTCCGTTTTACTAAACTTTCCATTCAAAGCAATTAACTCCTCTTCTGACCTCTTAGCACCGAGCAAGTGCTAGACATGTCACCCCTTCCCAGAGTCTTGTATTTTCAATAAAAAAGTTATCCCTAATATGTACCACTTTTCTAATCAAAAGATAGAGCGCCCTTTTTTCCGATGTTGTGGGATCATTTTGCCAAGTCCTTAGACTTGTTTCTTTGAAGTGCATTGTGTAATCCAATTATTCACTTGCATAGGTTTGTTACCTTTCTGAAGACGAAGAGAAAGCAGCTGCAAAATGCCTCATTACCTGATGCAATAGTTATCTTTTTATGTTGCAATGATGAAATATAGTCACAGATATCGTTCTTGTTTGCAGAATTTTACAGAATTCCATACCATGAACTTCCAATACTGCTGGAGATACAAGACACTACTTTCAAATGAAAATACTATGGTCAAGAAAGTTGATTCATTGAGTAAGATGTAAGGGTGGTTGTAAATAGCTTATCCATACTCTTTATCAATCTTTACATTAAACCATCTGGTCAAATATTACTTTAGATGTGAAACTTTCAGACCTCATTGGGTGTGCTATTGGGACGAAATCAAAGAACAGAGACATTTGTAAAGACCCTGTAATGTAGTTATCTATCTAGGGCGATAACATGTTTGGTACAACCAATGTCTGTTTAATTTATCCAAATCGACAACCTCTCCCTGGAGAACTAACGGATATTGGGGACTGCAATCTAAACTACTGGATTTTGGGTACTACATCAATCTACACTAATAAAATATATGATGTTTATTATATCAGAAAGATGTATTGTTTACAGCATGCGATAGGATGCGTCTCAAGAACATGTATAGCTACTAGTTCATGAAGTCACTCCAACGTGAATGAAACAAAGCAAAACATAACAGAACATGTCGTAGAACAGAGCCCTTTTCAGCCTTCCACATTTTAGTCAACTTCCTCAATCTTGGGCCCAGCACCGGTGTTGCCAGATCTAGCATTGCCATAACCAGCTCCCGGCATGTCAGCACCACTGCCCATTGGCACATCTCCACCAGAACCCTGGTACATCTTAGAAATAATGGGATTGCACAAACCCTCCAATTCCTTCAATTTGTCCTCGAGTTCATCATCTTCAGCCAACTGGTTCCGGTCCAACCAATCAATAGCCTCATCAATTGCCTTCTCAATTTTCTTCTTATCAGAGGGATCCAACTTCCCTCCGATTTTCTCATCCTTTATAGTATTCCTCATGTTATACCCATAGTTCTCCAATGCATTCTTCGCCTCCACCTTCTTCTTCACGGTTTCATCTTCAGCCTTGTACTTCTCAGCCTCCTGAACCATCCTCTCAATCTCTTCCTTGCTCAGTCTTCCCTTGTCATTTGTAATTGTAATCTTGTTCTTTACACCAGCAGTCTTGTCCTCGGCCGATACATTCAAAATACCATTCGCATCGATGTCAAAACAGACATTGATCTGTGGCACACCTCTTGGTGCTGGTGGTATACCTTTGAGCTCAAAGGTCCCCAGAAGATTGTTATCTTTTGTCATAGGCCTCTCTCCTTCATAAACCTGAATGAGCACACCGGGCTGATTGTCAGAGTAGGTTGAGAAGATTTGCTCTTTCTTGGCAGGAATCGTCGTGTTTCTTGGAATCAAAACTGTCATCACACCGCCAGCAGTCTCAATACCAAGACTAAGAGGTGTAACATCAAGCAGCAGTAAATCTTGAACCTTCTCATTGCCTTCACCGCATAGAATTGCGGCCTGAACTGCAGCTCCATAAGCCACAGCCTCGTCCGGATTAATACTCTTGCAAAGCTCCTTCCCATTGAAAAAATCTTGCAAGAGTTGCTGCACTTTTGGAATCCTCGTGGAACCTCCAACAAGCACCACGTCATGGACATGGCTCTTATCAATCTTCGAATCCCTTAAACATTTCTCCACAGGCTCCATACATTTCCTGAACAAATCCATGTTCAGCTCCTCAAATCTCGCCCTCGTGATTGTGGCATAGAAATCAATACCCTCGTACAAAGAATCTATCTCTATTGTCGTCTGTGTAGTTGAAGACAAAGTCCTCTTTGCCCTCTCACAAGCTGTCCTTAACCTCCTCAAAGCCCTGGCATTGCCACTTATATCCTTCTTGTGCTTCCTTTTGAACTCGGCCGCAAAGTGATTTACCAGCCGATTGTCGAAATCTTCACCACCCAAATGAGTGTCACCAGCAGTGGCCTTAACCTCGAAAATCCCTTCCTCTATCGTCAAAAGCGAAACATCAAAAGTCCCACCTCCAAGATCGAAAATTAACACATTCTTTTCACCAGTCCTGGACGCCTTCTTGTCCAATCCATAAGCTATAGCAGCAGCAGTAGGTTCATTTATAATCCTCATCACATTGAGCCCAGATATAGCCCCAGCATCCTTCGTGGCCTGCCTCTGCGAATCGTTAAAATAAGCAGGCACAGTTACCACTGCATTCTTCACTGTTTGGCCCAAGAAAGTCTCAGCAATTTCCTTCATCTTAGTCAAAACCATCGACGATATCTCCTCGGGCGCAAACTGTTTCTTTTCACCCTTGTAATCAACCACAATCATAGGCTTGTCACCAGGTCCTGGAATCACCTTAAACGGCCAGAGCTTCATATCATTCTGAACAGAAGGATCGGAGAATCTTCGACCGATGAGGCGTTTCGCATCGAAAACGGTATTTTGTGGGTTCATAGCCACTTGATTCTTGGCTGCATCTCCTATAAGCCTCTCAGTATCTGTGAATGCAACATAGGATGGTGTCGTTCTATTGCCTTGATCATTGGGAATTATTTCGACTCGATCATTTTGCCACACTCCAACACAACTGTATGTTGTGCCAAGATCAATACCAATAGCCTTGCCCTCTGTTTTTGCCATCACTAACAAAGAATTTACAAAACTAAAACAAGAACAATATTTGTTGGCTTGTGTGCTTTGTATTGTTTGCTTCGAGAGAATATGTCTTGATGATGAATATAGAGATATAGTCGTATATATATAGGTTGGGATTGGGGGGTGGGTGGTGATGGGGTGTTGAAGGATGTAGAGGATTCGAGAGAATGAACTCGCAGTGTTGCATGTAGAAATCGAAAGAGAGATCGAGAAAAATATCATTACGCTGATTTGGCTCTAACTAGAAAGTTCTCAAGAGCGCGGGAACCCCAACTGTTCTGACCCAAGACCCAAATTGATTATGATCCGATTAAGTTAGACCCGTTTAAAAGAGGCTTTTCCTCATTTGGGTCCCAATGACTCAGTTGAGCCCAGATCTTAGGGCGTAGGGTAGCTATAGCAGCGGGCTAGACATGGGCTTGACCATTGGGTTCGTAAACCTTATGGGCCATTTCGAGCAGTCCATGAACCCAGTAATTTATTACAAAATTTGAGAACTCTTTTAAGAAAAGCTACATTTTACATTTCTATTAATTCTTGTTTATAAACAGGCTGCAAAGATGGGCTTGACCATTGGGTTTGTGAGCATCATGGGCAGAGAATGATTTTTTAACTGTGGTACTTACGCAAATATCCTATATTTTGGGGTAGTTTTGAAAAAAATATGATAAACTTGGATTAAATGACAAATAGTTAAAAGCGAATGTATATTTTAAGTTCAAACCTAACGCACAACAGTTTATAAAAATTCCGCCCTCCAAGCTTGAAAAATCAAAGGAAAATCGAAAGGAACAAGATGAAATCTTCCACAAATCAAGCACAAATAAGATCAAGGTTGCATAAACTACCATTCTTCAAAGTTCTATACCCCAAATCTGGAAATACCTAAACAAAAATTACAGGTTTTTTATATTTTGAATTTTTTGTTAAATTAATTTTGTCATTTTGCATAGATTATGAAAGCAATAGTCGTAAATATCAATTCGGAGCTAAATAAACTCTCACTTACAAATTCTAATCATCTTAGTGCATTATCTATGTCACTTTTCTTTGAATTTCGTGATTAGGTTTAGTTTGAACCTTATAATGTAAATAATAGACATTTATGAAGTTTCTTTTTTGATAGTTTTGCTATTAGAACTAAAAAAATATTTGAAAATAATATTGTTGATCTTGAGAGGAAATAGATTAGGTTAATACATATGAAAAAGAAAATTTAGAATCATTTCAATTGATGCATGCAAAATATTTGTAAAAATGAGAATGTAAAAAAGTGGCGTTCTCACATTCTATGAAAAATTGACATTTTGCCACTTTTATTTTTAAAAAAATTTACAGTATCTCATTGAAGCAATTAACTAGATGCACATGTATATTTTTAAAAATTTAAATATATGAATTCAAACCTTGTTTTACATTAATACATATGAAAAACTAACTTTGAATCAATTCAATTGATACATGTAAGGTGTTTGTATAAAGGAAAATGTGAAAAAATTGTGTTTTGTCTCTTTTCTATGCAAAATTTGTCACTTTTTATTTAAAAAAATCACACTATCTCATTAGAGCAATTACCTACATGCATGCATGTGTGTGTTTTTGGAAATTTAAATATATTAATTCAAACCTTGTTTTACATTAATAAATATAAAAAATTGACTTTGAATCAATTCGATTGATGTATGTAAGGTGTTTTGTTAAAAAGAGAATTTGAAAAAGTGACATTCTGTTACTTTTATCTAAAAAAGTTTCAGTATCTTATCGAAACAATTAACTAGATATATATGTGTGCGTTTTTTAAAATTTAAATATATGATTTCAAAACTAGTTTTAGGTTAATACATATGAAAAATTGACTTTAAATCAATTCAATTAATGCATGCAAGATGTTTTCAAAAAAAGAGAATACAAAAAAATTACATTCTATGAAAAAGTCATAGTATCTTATTAGAGGAATTAGCTAGATGCATACGTTTGCATTTTCGAAAATTTAAATATATAATTTCAAACCTTGTTTTACGTTAATATATATATATATATATAACAAATTAATTTTAAATCAATTCAATTGATGCATGTAAAGCCCTACAAAAAGAAGAATGTAAATTTAAAAAAAGTCACAGTATTTTATTGGAGCAATTAGTTAGATTTATATGCATTTTTGAAAATTTAAATATATGATCTCAAACCTCGTTTTACGTTAATAAATATGAAAAATTAAGCTTGAATCAATTCAATTGATGTATACAAGGTGTTTGTGAAAAACGATAATGTGAAAAGTGATATTATGTCACTTTCTATCAGTATTTCATTAAAGCAATTAACCAGATGCATATATGTGTTTTTTTAAATTGAAATATACAAATTCAAATCTTGTTTTACATTAGAAAGTGACATGATGTAACACTTTATTTGTGTTTTTGCATATGAATTATTTTGCTGAAATTAAAACTGATATACTAACTTTTTTTAAAAAAAAATTCTCACACAATTTCTTTATAATAATTTTGTGGTACGGATAAAATTAATGTGTTCATTATTACGGAAACAGAAGAGGGGTGTGACGTGATCAATAGAGTAAAGGGAGAATGGAAGTGCCTCGAGTTTTATATACTCATCGCAGATCTCATTCGTTGCTACCTCTAAGATTCCAGAGCCGATTGTGATGCCTTTTATGTTTTCAGTGCTCGATGCTTTGAGCGCCGCTGCTTGAGGTCATGGATGAAGGTGAAAGGCTATTTGGGTGTCGGTGAGAAGTAGGCAGTGGAGGAAGTATCTCTTGACGACGAAGGTGGTTGCTGACAAGGGAGAGAGGGACTGTCGGAGGGTTTTGAGAGAGAGAAATTAGAGAGGATGGTCGGAGAGATTAGAGAGAGAGAGAGCGAGAAAAAACTGTGCTATCCATTTGATTTAATAATTATTATTATTAATAATAAAAATATAATTAATACTTGATTTTTGAATAAAATTAGTTAAAACATGATTGATGATTATTTAATTTTAAATCCATGTTTGTAGGTAATTTTTCCTAGGCAACTTACAAAAATACACTTACAATCATAGGCCTTATGAAAAATCATATGAAAAGTTTTTTGAAAGTAAAGTATATTGTGTAAAGTAAAGTGAGATTTTTTTATTAAAAAGTAACATACAATGTTACCTTCTAATAAAAAAGTGATAGATATTAAAAAAGAAGTGATAAACACCAATCAAAACCTTAAAATAGTTCTAGAGGTGGCTGAATTTCTTCTACATGTTGTCTCTTTGTAGTATACTTCAATTATATTAACTAAACATTAAACGAAACTTTATTTTAGGAACACACAATCTATAAGTTGGAAGTGACAGAAAGTCAAAGAAGTGACGAAATTTTTGTAAAAAAGTGACAAATACTAAAAAAATGTCACCGAAATTTAAAAATGAGACAAAAAAATAAATAAAAAGAGAAACGCCCACCAAAACCTTATAATAGATTCAAGGGTAATTAGTTTTCTTCTACATTTTATCTGTTTGTGATTATACTTCATTTATATTAATTAAACCTAAAATAGAAGTTCATTTTAGGAATACAACAACTTATAAGTTGGAAGTGATAAAATTCAAAAAGTAACGAATATTAAAAAAAGTGACATAAATTCAAAAAAAAGTGAGAAACATGAATCAAAACCAAAAAATAGATCCAATGATGGTTGATTTGCTTCTACATGCTGTCTCTTTGTAATTATGTTTCACTTTTATTAACTAAACATAAAACATAACTTCATTTTAAGAACACGACATTAACCTATAAATTGGAAGTGCCAAAAATTAACAAACGTGACAAATTTATGTTCGCTAAGTCAAGTTTTTAAGTTACAACTCCAGATAACTAACAGAGTGTTCATCCTATCCAATCATACTTAAGAATACATATCAATTGGATGAATAGACAATAATGCTCATGTTCAACCCAGGCTACCATGGCCATTTGAAAATGGCTGTAAAATGATTCCCGTTCCATCTTTTTTTTTTTTTTAAATAAAAATGAATCATGTTCAAGCTTGAAAATGGTCTGTACTCAACTATATGAAAAATAAGTTTAAAAAAAAAAATCTTACATACAATTATAACCCACATTTTTCAATATAGCCAAATTATCCAATAAACTCACAACTGATGAACAAATTAAAAACTTTTGAACCAACAACTTGTGCAAAACAATCATAATCCACAAATTGTATAAACACTTACTATTGTTAATCGAATAATATCATTTCTAAAAGTGACATAACTTGTCACTTTCAGAAATGATACACATTTGAGAATGATTGCTTCATGAGCACAACAACACACAATAATTCTGACAAAATCCAAAATCATAAATTCAATAACATAATCGAACAAGAAATCATATTTGACAATTCAAATCAAATTTAAATCTTTAAAAACTAAGCAAAAAATTTAAGAATTTTAACCATAGACATAAGATACAAATTATACACCCAAAATGTAAATAAGTACCAGTGCAACAATGGATGTCTGCACCTAAGAATTTGAAACGGGCAAGAATTTGGAGGTCTATCTTAAAAAGTCAATCTTATTAAAAGGAGTAATACAACCCTTATAAAATGATCTATGTTTTCATATTTATTTGATGTGAGATTTTATTTCTTAACATGACATCGCAAGATGGTAGTTCATTTGAGCATACTAATATTTGAAATTCATGTACTCATTTTTTTCTGAGTCTTAACCAGATCAAATTGTTCATTGGAGTTTAGTGTGTTCTGATACAATGTCACGACTTTGGGGTTCCATCTTAAATGTTAACACTATTAAGAGGAGTAGCCAAAAATCTTATAAATTGGTTTATATTTTTATCTTTATTCAACGTGAGATTTTATCCCTTTATGAAAACAATTACATAAATCACAATTTTCATAACTATTGTTTTTTTTTTTAAAGATTAAATTATGAATTTATACTAGAAAAAGGAAAAAGAAAAACTAGAACCCAATCTTTTTTTCATTCAACACCTTAATTGGTCCTCTAATTCACGATTTCACAATGGATTCTAGTATACAAGTATGCTAATAGTTCAATATTCTCCCGTGGATAGATCCCATCTAGCTCTGCCCATACTTACAAACTTTTCCAGGAAACTATGGTATATCACGAACCAGGATTTGAGCTACACTGTAGGCAAGGTGATACACAATATACTCAATTGTATACTGAAGTTGGAGACTATTATGCTCCTGGACCAATCATTTAGGGCGAGCAAATTTGAAGGAGCAGAGGTTGTCCACCAAACAGAGAATTGGTTGATTGAAAACTATAAATTCCAGTGATAATATATCTAAATTGATTGAGAAGAATTTCTGGAGAATGTTTGATGTTGGTCTTTATGAGCATTGCAGGAGGAAGTATGAAGTCCTTGGTACCTTCATGAACGAGGTAAGAAGACAGAGAAAGAGGATGCTGAAGTTGATCAGCTTGCAAATTGTTGAGCATTCTTTAAATTTTTGTTAGAATTCTCGTCTTTTTTCATTTACTGCCTTTCTGTCCATATCCCAAGTAATCAAATTATGTAGTTTGCTCGTGAGCCATTACTCCCAAACATCACTTAGTAACATACCATAAATTAGCTCTTACTAAATAAGTTCTACTGCACCGCAAGTGAAGAACACTTGTTTTACTGTCAATATTCATTTATTTTATTTTTATTTTGAAATTTTTTCAATAAGAGTTCTTGAATTGTTCAATGAGTTCGTAATGAAGATTGGGTGTTGCCAAAAAAAAAAAAAAAGGGAAATAAAAAAAGGGGGTATGAGAATTACTACATAAAATGATGTATTATAGTCACATGAAGAATATGTTAAGAAGTCATTAAGCATGGTCAAGATGAGTAATGCAAAATTAGTGAATACTCCTTTGGGGCTTAGACTAACTATCCAATGAGCTATTACCCTCTACAGAGTAGGAGCGAGCTTACATGGTCAAGGTGATTTAAACTTCTTCTATGATTGTCGTATATATGCCATGGTGTGTACAAGATCAGATATAGCAAATGTAGTAGGAGTTGAAAGAAAATATAGGAGCAATCCAGGTAATCAACACTGGGATGTAGTAAAGTGGATTATCAAGTACTTGAAAGTAACATTAGATTCAACCATATGTTTTAGAAAATCAGACTTAGGATTACATGACTACGTAGACGCTAACATGATCGAGAATATTGATGGCATGAAGAGTACTACTAAATATGTATACACTTTGAGTGGTACAACTGTCAGTTGAGAGTCTAAGTTTTAGAAGATAATTTCTCTTTCTACTACTAAGGCATAGTATGTCATTATAGTCGAAGCTTAAAAATAGATGGCATCGTTGCAGTCTTTCTCATTATGAATACACAAAAATAGCTTAAAATTTTTATTAAGAATTGTTTAGAAATTTCGTACTTATGGTTTCAATTTTGCCATAATTTTGTTATATATAAGAAGCCGTCGTTAGAGTTTTGTATTATCTTAAAAAGAGGGAGAGCATAGAGAAAATACTTGTAAATTTCTTCTCACCATAGTTAATTACTACAAATGCGGACGTAGTTTTACATTGAGGTGAACATTTATAAATTTTATGTTTTCTTGTAGATTTATTTTCTTTCTGCGATTTTATTATTCTCAATGGCATAGACTTGGAATTTCTAATTCTCAACTACTATGTTTGAGCAAGTGAATGCCTTTAATTGCTCTAATTTGTATGCCTTTGATCTTCCTTCTCATCTGGAAACTCATTCACAAAAGCTCAAATCTTTGTCCGTGGAGAAATCGAAATTCGATTTTTGTCATTGAATAGCTTTAATTCTTCAAAACCCCTGAATTTAATAATAGTGATTTGATAAATGAAGCCAAAAAGGTTATTTATATAGTGACTATGCCATTTCCTCATTTCCTCTTATATGTTTTATAATTCACATCTTTTGCCACCTAACTTTCCCAATGTTATCATTAATCTGGCTAAAGAACATAGGTAAATTGATTCAATTACGAATTATTTTGTCACTTAATTAAGATTCTTAAAACGTAAGTAAATGGACAAACGGGTCAAACTTTTTATTTTTGAATGTAAGGGGCCAACTTTCACATAATATAAATTAGGCCAATTTTGATTCACCTCAAACATTTCATTATTTTTACACAAGTGAGAATTGTTAAAGGGTTTGTTTTTGAGAGCTTTTCTAACATTATTTTTTTTTTAAAGAAAAAGTTATTTTCAACTATATATTTTACAAGATTCGTGACTTTTCCTTATATTTTAACCATACTTTTCCAACTTTTTTAGTCATTTGAAAAAAAAATCTCTCCCTAGCAAATGCTAAGAAATACTGTTGACAAAAATATAATAATAAGAAGATAAAAGAAAACTCAGAGTTTTAAAACTCATGTACTAAATTTAATATTTAACAAGAAATTGAGGACTAACGCTGCAAACAACAACACAAAATTTCCCCAAATAGTTTTCCTTTCCCTTGTCCTCTAACCTAACCACCCAACGGACTGCCGCTATCATTTACAAATTTCCCAGTCGTCCTTTAATCCCCAGTTGTTTATAAATTTCAATTTCAATTCCTGATTCCGTTGCCCTTTATAGAAACTATTATTGTAATCTTTTACTGTCTGCAGGAAAATATGTATGATCATAGATTTCAGCGAACGGACCAATGGATGCCTGTTTACTCCTGGCTGGAATCACTGGAGACGGACGAGGTAATTAAGTCCAAAGATGTTTTGGATTGGTTAACTGCAAACCCAGAAATCAGAGACCAGTTATACTCCAGGCATTCGCGGTACCATTTGTTTCATTATATCAAAAAATGCCATGTGAAAATCTTGAAGAGAAAAGAAAAACAGGTATTCGTTATTGTTGGAGTAATAATTGTTATTTTTATTAAAATTGTTTGTTGTTCAGTTTTGTTTTTCGAATTATGATTGGTTTTGATTGAAGTTTTGAGTGAGTGGTCGTTTAAGAAATGAATTTTGAATGTGGGTTGTCAATTGAGTTCACGGAAGGAAAATTTTGCAAGAACTTGGGTAGAACTCGCTCTTGAAACTGGTTTCTAAAGAGAGGACCTTGGATAGAATAGAAGTCACCTTTAAAACCGGTTCTAGGGGTAGGGTGTTCAATGTGTATCAGCCCACAAGACAGGCCTTACACGAACTATATGAGATTCAGTCGTCTTAGAAATGTTAATCTTGATGCCAAATGAAATTATTAGAGTTAAAATATGGGGCACTTATTGAGCATATCAGCATACTAGTAAAATAGTATTCATGTTGTTTTCCCCCTATTCTTTTGAGGCCGTCAAGGAGAAAGTATAAAGGTCTCATCTCAAACGAAAATTCACTCAGAAATACATTCTGTCATATAATGTTGCTGGAACCTAATGTCATTTTGTGATCACTTTTATTTACAAACAATCGGGCATAAAATGATTATGAAAAATAATATTGTGGATGGAGTAATCAGATAGAAGTCACGTCACATGTTATGGATTAATAATAATTAATACTCCTTCCGTCTTACGAAGATAGACTTGTTTCCATGATTAAAAAAAATGTAATTAATGTAATTGTAAACATAATTTTTTTTAACATTTTTCCTAATATACTCCTATATTGAATAATAATTTAAATAAAAGTAGTTATCATTTGTTGATAACAAGACATATTAAATCGGAACATATTATAAAACTAAAAAATTAACTATACTCTCAACAAGGAAATTAGATTATAATATAATCTGGGACGGGCGGGAAAGGAAAGCATGCCTATCTTTATGGGACGGAGGGAGTATATTTCAAGAATTTTTTTTTAGCTTTTGCAACAATATTTGGTTAATAATTGATTATAAAACTTTTTCCTGCAATGTATCGTACTATTCACATCATTAAATCGATATGCCAGTTTATTGATATATGCACTAATAAGTTTTAATCTATATAGAACACTGATGATTCTAAAAAATTTAACAAGTTCTTGAATTATCAATTTTTGACATGCCGTGACCTGAGAATTATCTTGTTCTATTGTAATTCCCATTTTACGTGTTATTCAGATGTAGATGATTTCAATTGGTTTTACCTTTGAGGTTGACAAATACTTTTGATTTTGGTTTTAGTATGTGAATTTATACCGATAATAGTACATGTTTAAGTATGAATGTAGTATTTACCCGTTCTCCATTTGAAAATGGACAGGGATTGATAGTCACAAAAGTGTCTCCCGCTACAGACGATAACAAAATGGAAGCAAAAGCACCTGTATCAACATATATTACTGGTATTCCCTTTTTACTACCAACAATATCAAAGACTACATAATTGTGATGATTCAATGTGCCACACATCATATTCATGAGATCTCATCATATCTAGTTCCACTGCTCTTTCTTACTACTATTTTCAAATCATTAGCTTACAATAGATGTAACTCTTTTTTTTTTTTTGGAGATTCTTTATTTTAAATCCACGATGAAAAATAGCATATCTTGTCCTTCTCATACAAAATAGGACATATTTTGTATCAACCATTCCATATCGATTTTGGAAAACATCATGACTGTGTTTGTATGAAATTAGATAAGGTGTAAAAATTTTGAGCCTAATATGTTGGCAAAGCTAAGAGTCTAACTGGGGTCCTTACAAGTGCTTTTCACTTGGATCCTGGAGTTGTCGGGTGGTTCTCGACCATGGATTGTATGTCGGGTGGCGTTGCCAATGCTTTTAGTTTTCATTTGCTTGGTTGACGTTGGCTTGGGTTAATGCTCTGTTGAGTTTCTTGTCTAACACAAACTATCACTCACAATTTCACAGGTAATAATTTGAGCAGCATACCTAAAGACAGTGACTTGTACAAAGCGAAACATGCTGAAGCTTTGCAAAAATACGAGATGTAAGTTACTGAATCCACTTTTGTTGCATCCGTTACAATGATTTGCTTATTTTGGAATTTGCTTAATCTCCAATTTTATTTGTTCCAGTTTAGTTGAGTTGGAGAAACAGCTTATTCCTCTCTTTGGGAAGCAGGAAAACTGTTAACAGCTTGAACTCTGTGAATTTACAAGCACCGTTCTGTGAGAGATGAAAACCGATATGTAGGCAGAATTTTACGCTTATTTTCTACTCTATAAATAATTCTGTTGATTACTATGTCCTCTCAATTGAGTTTTAAAATTTGTAATTCAAATATTGTATATTTAGAAAAGCATGTGCTTTAATAGAGTGAAACTTTTCCAATATTCTTGTTTGGATTGTTACATTAGATAGATATAATAACTTTTGGATAATTGAAGCAAAACGTCTCTATCGTCTGAACATTTTGTGCAAATAATCCTCATTGTTTCAATTTTGACATTTGGATCTTCAGATTGATCAAACCTTGCACAATTTATCCGTGTTGTCCAATTCTGTCAGTTTTCCCCGTTAACTGGTCATATGCAGTCCACTTGATTAAAATGTTCGAGGGCATTATGGTTAGAACACTAAATTATGGTCTTTCCCTTCAAATCGTATTAATCATGAAATGATAACATCATACGTGCGGGTGTAGAACAATACACAGTTTGTTGATATGAAATTGTGCAGATGGATCATCGATAATGTAGATGTGGAATGGAAATTGAGATGAAGATCTCGTGGACACAAACCAAATTGCTTAGACGGTTTTCATGCCAATTACGTCTGGTTATTGAACTCTGATGTCCTCTTTAAACTTGTGCATTATGATTTGCTCTCGACTTTTTTCCTTTCATACATCAAAATGGAGGTTGTGAATTCTTATTAATGAGAACCACGTAGCAACGATCACTACGCAACTCCGCAAAAGATTGACGATCCCAA
>CAIGRP010130644.1:0-22014 GCA_903798385.1 Fraxinus cuspidata
ACTCTGAAAAATGGTAGTGTGGACAATCGACCAAGAAACCCTCATAGGAACCCCCTTAGGAAAACTTACGCCAAGTGCGGTCACTAAACATTTGCAAGTCAGTAATAGCTTCTAGAGTACATTTTCCTATTTAACAAGGAAAAGCACAAGTAGTCCCAGCAACTGTAGGAGTACCCTTCTCAAACTATATAAAGCAGCACCAAAATACCAGTGAATTAGTAATCCCAAACTCGCATAAAATGCAACAAAAAGATTAGTTAAAAAATGAAGAGAAGCCTAAATTGAAGTACAGAAAATACTTGATTGGAGGAAGTGATATGGTTAAGGCTCATAATGGAAACTCTTCCTCATATAACAACCGGAATATACACTTTTCATCTGTGTAAAAAAAAAAAAAATCTCCGTGTGCACATACGGAGACATGGATCGTGTCTCCATTTTTTATTTTTTAGTTTTTTTTTTTNAATATACACTTTTCATCTGTGTAAAAAAAAAAAAAATCTCCGTGTGCACATACGGAGACATGGATCGTGTCTCCATTTTTTATTTTTTAGTTTTTTTTTTTACTTGGAAGAAGTGATATGGTTAAATCTCATAATGGAAACTCTTTCTCATATGACAACCGGAATATACACCTTTCATCTGTGTAAAAAAAAAAAAAAATTCCTTGCGCACGGCGCACACGGTGACATGTATCATGTCTCCATTTTTTTTTAAACACCAATTCTATCCATAACTAAGTTTTCTGATTTTTACATAACTAAAAGCAAAAAATTAAACTCAAACTGCCATGTTTCATTTTTTGCCAACTACCAGAAAACACAACATAAAACGGAGAGAGGGGAAAGTAATCAAATGCCAAATTTCAATCTAGTGGGTAAGTGTTAACCATCATAGCAGAACCAAAAATCATAGGATGAGGAGGACTTAATACCGTGAGAGTTAATCTTGACATCACCAAAATAATATTAATAAATAAATTCAAGCATCAAAAAGCCAAAAAATATTTCTAATGAATACTTCTTTACCAGCCACAAAACGAAAGAAGAAATCCTTTGACACAACCATTGTGAGACAGATGGCCGGACACTCGAACCATATTTGACGAATCGAGGAACTGTAATATCACCACAACAACACGTTATTGCCAAGAAATTAGATGGAATACATACCATCTATTACAATGGAAGTGAAATTACTCATTTATATAGAGAAGTCTTGATTAGAGAATGAAAAAGTGAAGTTGCAAGTCGATTTTCAGGAAAAAAGGCGAAAAGGCAGCTTCAAATGAAAATGTTTACAGAAAAATGAAGAGAAGAAAGGGGAAGGGATGGGTGGAGAAAGGAGGAAAGTAGCATGGAGTTAGCGTGAAAAAATGGAGAAAGAGGTATAAGTGATCTGTATTTTGTTGCTTAAAAAAAAAAGAATTATGACAATAGGAAATGCCAACGAGTGTCTGCATTTACTTTGGCTATTTTAATATGTAGTGACATAACAAACTCAGTCACTGAACTCCTCTCCAATAGTGGCCACATTCATTCTTTAGCATTGTTAGCAACTTCGCTCCCTGAAAGGCATAATGGGAACCATTGAAGTTTTGATTTTTTGTTGTGTGCAAGATCTTCAATTATTTGTCAATTTTTTTTTTTAACGTTTTATTCATTTTTTCTGGGTTCTTCTAATAAAAATCAGGCTTTTGATTGTATATAGCAGTATTGTAAAAAGTGCACCTAGACACAAGGCATGATGAAAATTCCTCGCCTTGGGTTTGAGTGCTAATTAAGCAGTCAACTGCAACGTTGATAATGCATTATTATTATTATTATTATTATTAATTTGTAGACGGAATTTTTACAATGTTATTAAAATCGAATCAAATCGGCTGGTTCAACCAATAAAAAAAAAATTAGTCAATTGGACAATTTTTCCATAAATCGGATGACCCGAGACTGGTTCCTCCAATTGATTGTTTAGTAATTATAAATTTTTCGACTTTTTCAGTTTTTAACCAATTATACTGCAATGTCAAAAAGTTGCTTATCTCAATTATTGACCCACTAATTTATCGGGGGCATCTCCAGTAATTTTGTTGTAAGCTTCTGATGTGATACAAAAATCCATTTGGTTTGATTGAAGTGTATTATAGAATAAAAAATTCATTTGCCTTTGATTTGATTGTAGTGTATAGTACTATTGTATAAATATTTGTTTTATTAAGTTAATTAATCATTTTTTTCTTTTATTAATTAAAAAAGCTAAAACTCTCCAGCTATTTCAATTAGTTTTATTATACTATATTTTGTCTATCTTTCGAAAATATATTTGTTTTATTAAGCTCTTAAAACTTCGTTTGGTACTATAATTTGTATATATTATTAAAGTGATTAAAAATTTAAAAATAATATTAAAATAAGAAACATTTTTTTACGCCTAATCTCGCGTAATCCGAAGTCTAATACCACGT
The DNA here is from genome assembly GCA_903798385.1 of Fraxinus cuspidata. NCBI lineage: Eukaryota > Viridiplantae > Streptophyta > Magnoliopsida > Lamiales > Oleaceae > Fraxinus > Fraxinus cuspidata. The sequence goes on from CAIGRP010130644.1 coordinate 2,465, forward strand.
CTTGCCACACATTACATTTTTTTTAGAACACTGGTATATAGGTAACTTTTGATAGAAAAATTGTGTGATATTCTTTTATATAACAAAATGACAAAAAAATAAAAAAATAAAAATCATCAGGAACTCACTTTAAATCCAAATGTAACAAGACATAAATCTGGATGAAATCAAAATAAAAAATAAATCGATGCAAGAGTTGAAATTTTTATTCTTAAGATGATTTATCCTTGCACAAATGTCGATAGTGGAATGACAATAATCTCTCAAAATATAATTATATCTCTTTATCCAGCAAGTGTTTCGTACTCCTTTTTATATAATGCAGGGGCTAATGCAGAATGTTTTTATGAGTGGAGGATATAATATGAAAGACGTAAAAAAATGAAGTGCATGTGGGACAAAGTTTGACGAGATATTGCCCCCAGTAATTGGCTCAAGGCAAAAAACTGTTTTTCTGCCTCAAGCCACAGCATGTATTGATTGACCTGGGTAGATATCCTTTCATATTTCAATTTATTTATTTTCATAATCTTACTTTTTAAGCATTAATTTTTCATTCAACTGAAAATACTTTTGAACATCTAAATATATCAAAATCATCTATTCACGGAGTAGAACGTGTTCGACCATTTTCCCGTTAAAAATGAATAGTGAGGCCCATATAAATATTTGAATAAAGATTGATAAAAATCATGTTTTAAATAAACTTATTTCCAACAGCTTTTAAATCGTGGAAGCCGATAGGCTATAACACAGAAGCCGTCAGCGTTGGTAAAAAAGGAGTAAGCAATTTGTAGTCAACTCGAAGATTTACCTTGGGTCAAGGAATGAATCATTTACATGGATTTCTTCCATCTGAAAGGTATTTTGAAGAATTTGCTACTTATGTGGGAAGTTTATAGTGGACCGTTGAAGTTTGAAATAATTACAAAATCAAATCAAATAACAAAATAGTATTACACGTTTGCTCGTTCACACATCACTGTTACAGTGGATTCGGAGATTATAAGATGTAGTTGTGGCTTATGATTAAGGAATCCTTCATTTGTGGTGTTTATGTTTAAAAAATTACATATGACACAACAATAATTTATGTAAAAAGATTTAACTGGCTATAAATTACAATTTCAATATATTACATATATTGTAACATGATTAACACAATCGTGCCATTAATAAACGTTACAACTTAAAAAAGTTATAATGAGAAAAATTAAGCTTCCCTGCCCAAATATGTGTGGCAGAGGCGTTGATAGCCTCTCACACGCTTGCGGGCTCCACGTGAATAAAAAATTTCAAATAAAAAAAGTGTCTCCCTCCCTCCCTATTCTGAGTGTTCGGTCATGTTGCATGTCAACCATTTTCAATCAGTATAGCATGGTTGTAACGAGAATCAACATAGAAGGTAAGTTACAACTATTATTACTTAATAAAGACAATTTTCATTCTAAGACTACTTTAATATTTGATGTTATATAGTCTCAGGTCTCTTCAAGTCAAGCCAAACAGAAAAAATTCCACATTGAAGGGAAAAAAAAAAGCACTTAAAAGGTCTTCCACAAAAGCTGCATGATCTCTAGGAGGAAAAGAAGTTAAAATAATTGTGTTTGGTAGCGATTCATTGAATATGTAAAACAAAATTGTTACTTTATTAATAAATGGCATTGGGATTAAAAGGTTTTCTTTTTTATTCCTCCACCTTTGAATAAAGAAAGTATCTACCAAAATCCTGGGCAAATGTAAATAAATATTAATATCAATGTCATTTACCAAACAAAGACTTGAAAAGATTTACTTAAAAAAAAGGAGAGATTTTAAAAGATATGTACCAAACCACAATTTTGATAAGCGATCTATTAATTTCTCTAAAAAAAAATGCTCATAATAAGTTACTTATAGAACTTCTGAAGCTAAATTGGCATTGCCTGTCCGGTAGATAAATTGATTTAATATTTGTAGAAAAATTAAATTATTCAAAATATTAAATAAACGTTCAACAATCTTATGTAACTCTAGAATATTTTTAAAATTGGTGCTATAAATCAAGGATAGAAATTTGGTCAATGATTTAGAAAAAAGAATATATTAAAATCTTGGTCCATTAGGCAAAACCTTCCCTAGTAAAGTATTTATGTTATTCAAAATAACTAATAAGGAAAAAAATCACACGTATATTACTGTAATATCAGATGAAATCAGTGGTAATTAATTGCGTCCAACTATATAAATACAGCGCTCCAGCCACATTCACGAGAGTTTCTCTGAAAAATTCGAATTCAATTGCGTTTCAGATTTTTACAGGGTTTCCATTTCTTCCTCTACAAAGCCGCAAGACTTATTTTTTCTGTAAGCATTGTTTCAAATTGCAGAAAAACTTATGGAATTATTATTTGTGTATCAATGATTTTCTGTTTTTGTTTTTGCTGTTTGTAGGAATTGTTGGACGTCAATTGTGATTTCTGGGGATTATTGGTTCATAAAGTTTGAATCTTGTTATTGTAAGTATGGGTTTTTGTTTAATAATTATGTAATCTGTTTCAGTTGAAATATAGGGTTTTCTGTTTTAATCAGTGGTGCTGATATGAAACCAATATATCTCGTGTTATTTTCTTTTCTGGTTAACATCTTGGGTTATTTTATTTTTTTGAAGAAAGATTGGATTCAGCATAATTTTTTCATATTTTAGTGAAATAACATATAAATTAATGAAGGTTTCTAAAAAAGTCTGACCTGCGAAAACATATGGTGGAAATTTGTGTTAATATGCTTTAGATATTTAGGTGTTTCTGATCTTGGTTTTAGCAAATGCTGACAAAAATTGTTAATTTTATGAAGTTACGCACATGTAGATGTATTAATATCTTGTGTGTATGATATTGTGTCTTTACTAGTTGATTCTTTTTTGCATATGGATTTGCCTTTTGATGTTACCTTTGCTTTAATCTTGATTATGAAATTTTCTTGGTGGATTTGAAGATTGAAACCTGATTCTCAGGAAGTGATATAATGGTATAGTGTTGTTTTAGTCTGTTTTCTCAATTAGTTTCCTAAGAAAATAATTTTGACTGATTAAAAGTTCAATAGGGTGTGTGAATACCTCAATGAAAAGTATAGTTTTTAAATGATTATCCACAAAATTGATTTTCTTGCTCAAGTAGGGTGTAATCTTTGTGGGAGACACTAATTTCTTGGCTAATTGATAGACATGCTAGTAATTATCTGATGGATTTTATTATTTAACCATGTATACTTTTAACTAATGGCATCTATTTTTTTCCATTTAAATTTTTATGTCATACCCTGTGTTTCCCGGTACATTTCATTGTGTATCTGCCAAAATAAAATTAATGATGTGTTCATCCTTCTATTCTTTTTAATGAAAATCTGTTTGGTAATACCTTGCCCCATGAATGTATACATGGTTGGCATTCATACTGTGCAGTTTAAATTGTGTTACTCTGTATTCTTTTACTTGATTATTTTTATGTGGTAACCATCTTATGATCTTATGCAGCCAAGAGTTGATGATCTAATGGAGTCTAAAGGTGGCAAGAAATCCAGTAGTAAATCCTTATTCTACGAAGCGCCCCTTGGATATAGCGTTGAAGACATTCGACCAAACGGTGGCGTCGAGAAGTTTCAATCTGCTGAATACTCCAACGTAAGTTTCTGGGTACTAACTTTAGATGATTTGTTTCTTGATGAATTTTTTATATATAACTTCATGAACCTTACATTTGTATTTCTTAATGTATTGCAGTGCGCCCGCAGACCATCCTGACATCCCTAACTGGTCTCTGGATCACGTCATTTGACGTGCAAAAACGAACTGTTAATTAATTAGTTTTTCTTCTTAATTCCTGTTCTCCTGTTCTTTGTTCTTCGATTGCCTTCTTATTTGCTGTATTCGTTGAAGAAAATCTTGTTCCCGAAATGGCTTTGCCTGCCTCTGCAATTGGTTTTGAAGGTTTTGAAAAGAGGCTTGAAATTTCATTCTTCCAGCCAAGCTTCTTTGCTGATCCTGAAGGAAAGGGACTTCGATCTCTTTCCAAAACTCAGTTGGATGAGATTCTAGGTCCTGCTGAGTGCACGATAGTTGATTCACTTTCGAATGAATACCTAGACTCCTACGTTCTCTCCGAGTCTAGTCTATTTGTTTATCCTTATAAGATTATCATCAAAACTTGCGGTACAACAAAACTGCTTCTATCCATCCCGCCCATACTGAAGTTGGCTAGCTACCTTTCTCTTTCAGTACAGACTGTGAGATATACTCGTGGGAGTTTCATTTTCCCTGGAGCCCAGTCATATCCTCATCGTAGCTTCTCCGAAGAAGTTTCAGTCCTTGATAGCTATTTTAGTGAACTTTCCTCTTGCTCCAAGGCTTATGTTATGTGTAGTTCTGACAAACAACAGAGATGGCATGTTTATTCTGCTTGTGCTGGAGGTGCTAAATCTTTAAACCCTGTTTACACTTTAGAGATGTGTATGACTGGTTTGGACAGGGATATGGCTTCTATTTTCTACAAGAAGGAATCAAGCTCAGCAGCTCTGATGACCAATAAGTCTGGTATAAGGAAAATCCTCCCGGCTTCTGATATATGTGATTTTGAGTTTGAGCCATGTGGATACTCCATGAATTCCATTGAAGGCACTGCACTGTCTACCATTCATGTTACCCCTGAGGATGGATTTAGTTATGCAAGCTTTGAAGCAGCTGGTTATGATTTCAAAGTTATGAATCTGGGTCGTCTGATTGAGCGGGTTTTGGTATGTTTCAAACCAAAGGAGTTTTCTGTTGCTCTGCATGCTGATTTTGGTTTAAATTTATTTGATCACACATACTGCCTCGACTTGAAGGGGTACTCTCTTGAAGAGAGAAACTACGAAGAGCTGGGAATGGTTGGTTCAATTGTCTACCAGAAGTTTGTCAAGACTGGATCCTGTGGATATCCCAAGTCCATTCTGAAATGTTGGGGAGATAGCGAAGAAGAATAAAAGGAGTAACATCGAGGGTTTATTTTTCTGCATTAATAATTTGCGGGTTTTCTGTTTAGTTGCATAAATACTCTATACTATTATCTTGATCTTCGCTCATATGGTAACATTGATGGTTATTTCGACTTCTTATTTGTGTTATCTGGTTATGTTTATGACTGCGGTTTCATAATATATTGCATAGTGGTAGCCCTTGCTTGTGAAAAAAATGTTTAAAACTAAAATGATAAAAAAAAAAGAAAATTTTTTAACTTTTGATTCAAAATTTACCAAAAAGAATTATCAAAAGAAAGCATGGCCATCACTTTTCTAAAAGGAGCATCAAACGGCGGGTACTTTTTACTTTCACTAAGGAAAGTTATATTATTGTTGAGGAGGCACTTCACTTTTCACTTTTCATTTTCTTTTTTCCTGGTAAACTATATTAGCATCAGTATTTTTCTGCAATTTGAACTTTTATGGAGGGAAGAGCTTGAGGGTGTACACAAATTTGGCTTTTGTTCGATGAAAAAAAATATTTATTTTAAATGATCGCATGCATGCACCTAGAAAGAATGGAAAAGAAAAACAATTTATGGAGGTCTGTAAACAAGATTATTGACAATTGATTTTACATTTATCTCAGATGAATAATATTGATATAGACCTGGACGTGAAAAATGTGACTGTGACTATTGGCCTGGTGGATTGTAATGAAAAATGTAGAATTCTTGTTTTTTAAATGCTTGTGATTCATTTAAAAAATGATTATCTTTTTAATTTTTTTGAATTTTAAAAATATAAATTATAAATTTGTAAAATTTAACCCTTTTTCATTAGTTTTTATGATATTATTTGTGGGTTAATTCTTGTTTATAACATTGCTACTTGCTTAATCAATTGCATATCTATTCTACACTTGTCATTTTGTTTGGTGGCCTTTAATTTGAAAAACTATGTTAAGTATTTTTTGGAAAATGTGTGGTTAAAAAGTATGAATTTTTTTTGAATTTACATGTAAAATTTTTTATTGTATGAATGTGATTGAAAATAAGTGTGAAAATAAATTACAGTAAAGTAAAGTAAATTAAATTAAAGGCCACCAAATAGGGTATTAGATTCATGCTCCTCAATTTTACTTTGCCGCACAGTTAGTAGGTATAGTTTTCCCCACATCACCAATTTTTTTCATTTATTGCTAATTATTATTGATAATAGTTTATATTTAAATGAAAATTTTGAAATCTTATTTTACGACTTATTTATATACTAGTCTGTTGCCTGTGCAATGCACGGTTATGTTATTTTGAAAATAATGTTAGCGGTAAGTTTGTATCTACACTTTGTTGTTTAGAAATAGAAATGTGTATATAATGGTCTTAGTTTTCAATAACATCAAAACAAATTAACAATGTTACATAGTTGAACTAAACAATTGTTAGATATTTTTTCATCATTTATTTATTTGTTTATTGTTGTTATGCACATGGTTTGCCACTTCGAAATGGGGATCGACCTGATTGTTGTTATGCAAATGGTTTGCCACTTCGAAATGGGGATCGACCTGACATGCCCATTCATTCCAACCAATTCATTCCAACAGACACTTTTCCCCTTATATATTAAGTATGTTGCTCATTTGCAGATACAAAGGATTTGAACTCCACGCTGCGCGAAACGGGCATTGGTCTCCGCGCTGCACTGAGAGATTGTCCACGCACGCGAGAGGGGTCTCCGCGCAACGCGGAGACTGTTCTCTCCTCGCACGCGGATTCCACTCCGCCTTGCACCATGGTCTTGATCTCACTGCCCCAAACCATACTTGTAGTAATATATTATCTCACTGATTTCAAAGATATATTAGAACGTGCAGTGTGTCTTTCTGATGTCTCACAAGGGGAAAAAACTAGGTTTTTGCCAAAATGCAAGCATGGGTTTCATATGGATTGGATTGATATGTGGTTTCAATCTCATTCCACTTGTCCTCTTTGTCGAGACCTTATTAGGAATGAAAATGAATCATCATCGAATCCTAGTAGTCTTGAAGAAATTGTAATTCAAACTCCAATTGAAGAAAATTCAAGCCAGCCACCAAATTTTCCTACAAATGTGTTGTTCTGGGATAACCTTACTCTCAAGTTAGTACATTTGGACCTTGTTTAGAGGACAGTCATCAAGGCATTGCAATTGCTGTTCCGTTTCAACCCATTAGCTCGTCATCATTGGTATCGACAAGTATTAAGCCAGACGGAATGCTTGTGATTGACATTCCAAGATAGGTTAACGAAGAGGAAGATGAAAAATCGTATATCCCTCTGCGTTTGAGGTCGTTGAAGAGGCTTCTGAGTGGTAATATAAAGTTCAACCCTTGGAGTCCTAGAAATGCGAATATGGTACAAGGAAGTAGCAGCCAGAGTTGATATCCCCATCCAATGTCTTGTATGTAACTATGCACAATTTTTTTAGTAAGAGAGTGTGATGTTGCAGCCGAAGGTCATCAAGTTTAATGGTCGTGATAACTAAGGATGTCAATATCCCCTACTTCACATATTAATTTGTTCTTGGTGAAGATAAAACATATACAGCTTAGAAAACATATGATTTTGTATACGCCTAGTTGGTTTCTCTGTTTGAAGACTCCGTTTTTTTGTATAGGTTTAATTTGTGTTCGAAGAAGCAGGGATACAATTAAGCTTAGAATTGACCATCAATAGTAAATTGTTACTTCAGTTTTTTATTTCTCATTTATTCTTAGACACATAAGAAGAGTCGACAATTGTGGGTACGAAAAAAGTCCATATTACCATTTTGTTTTAAAGTTTCGTGAATGGATAGTGGATGATGGATATGGATAAAAAAAGTTTCATAAATGAACTGTAAACGGTTGATTGCCTCTTTTAAGGTAGTAGGCATATAAATTTTACTACATTGATTTTTAAAAAACATCAACCCTTCTTGACAAAAATTCTAGATCCGCCCATGTTTTGTGTTAATTAAAAAAATATTGAAGAAGGTGAAATATCACGATAGGAATGCTTTCGGTTGATTAGTTAGGCATAAGTAAATAAAAAGACGAGATTAATTGAATATGATGAAAATTTTATATCTAAGTAACTCGGCACGATGCCTGAATATACGGAGTAAAGTGCTTGTCTTATTTGACGAGAATTTTGTATTTATGAATATAATTTTAGGACAAATTTAAAGAGATCCCATAATTTAAGCAAATTAAAGATTATGAATTATAAATTTGTTCAAACCAGGAATTTAATTTTGGAATCTTATGTTCATTTAAGTAGAAATTTTTAAAACAACATAACGTATATTGGTTAATAAAGAAACAAATCAACAAGCATTTTGGTAAATTTAAACTCCTTTTGAAGATTAGGGGCTTATAATTTTTTTGAGTCATAAGAATCCTAAATAAAATTACAAGTAGAGAAGCCATGTTGTATACTTAGGAATGAAGATGCTATGTAATAGATACAATGTAATTCATTATATTTTATTTTTTTGATAGAGTAATTCCGTCTAAATTTGGAAGTAAGCGAAAACTTATTGTAGTTTATTAATATATCATCTTTCAATGTTATTAGTAATTAGAAATCTGAATTCATTAGACTTGGATCAACATCACCTACATAAATGAAATAACTGAAGATCGTGTTCTCTGTATCACATTTAGTTTTAAAATCTCGATGGACCGACAGCAAAAGCCTAGCATGACAAGTAATCTCCACCAAGTGGCCATAATTAGTTTGATGTGTATTGGATGAATCAATGAATTAGTAGTGACTTGATTATTTCCACAAATTTAGCATCTTGCTTAAGTACTATTGGCAATGGATGCCAACGCATATTAGTTCAAGAAAATAAGACATGATGGTTACACTAAAAATCTAGCACCAATCGAAAGTTTAGTAGATAAGATCGTTTGTTTGTTTGTTTTTTTCCTCTATTATTGTACTTCATTTTCAACTAATTATAGACCCTTTTTCTTTTATAATTGCTTCCAAAGAAGTTAAATCAAATCACTGTTTAAGATTAATTATTTGGTACTACAATAATGTTGTGTAATGTGACTGATCAAAATCATGTGGCTTTTAGTCTCTAAGACGCCAAGATATTTCGTTGGTGATTTAACGTTATCATAGAAAATTCATGGAATATTTTATAGTTAAAACACTGTTAAATTTTATTTTTTTTTTACGTTAAATTCACACAATTAAATAAGACACAGTAACGAGACACGTGACAAAAACTTGGTGATATTTTTTTTAGTTTAATTCTGTTTAATCCAGCATATATAAGAGTGTTTTGACGAATTATGATCCTCAAAAAATTTAACATAAAGTTACTAGAGAAAAATTTTGAGACTATCGTCGCCCCATGTGCAATTTCAGTTTTGATGTTAGCTAAGTTACTCTATTGAGTAATGAATATATATATATGCTAATGTCATTTTACAATGAAATCTATTCAAAGCCATCTTTTAGTTGGTGGTAGTAGGAATTTTCTGGTAGTAAAGATGATTCACGCACTGCAAAAAGTTCAGAGAATCCTAAGCTTTAAAGGGCAAATCTCTACAAAAGTTAAATTGGGAACAAATTCTACCCTTTAAAGGGCTTATAAAACGGTTCTTTATATAAAGAGAGATTTCTCAAAGAAAGCAATTTCTATGTAACACAATTATGCTTATTTTTATTCCATTTTTTTGTCCCTTCAATTGCTCAAGAGATGATACGTTATATTCTCGCCAGTTGTTTAGTCCTATAGAGCAGAAAAATAAGTTTAAATTCATTTAGAGAATCGATATTGCAAACTAAACATGCTAAAAGTAATCAATTGCCTTGTCGGTGTCGATTCCCCCTAAATGAAGGGTTAAGTAAGACACCTTAGAAGAAAGAATGGTCTTTTAGAATTGCATGTCACCACCTCCCTCATATTCAATACATTCGGTCAAGAATGCTTATCTTCTTAATCATCTTTTAAACCAACCCCCTCCCCCTCCACCCCACCCCACAAGAGAAAGAAAAGAAAAAAAAAATGAAAAATGAAAAAAAGGCCGTGCCCAAGATAAGATTTTTCTGCATCAAGTACAGACCATAGCTAGGGTTTGGGGGGAGCTTTTAGAGACCAAAGTGGACTGGTTTTGAGACATTGTGGGGTTGAGAAGTGTCAATTATTCTGGAAGCAATATTTTTGATGTATTCTCTTTTTTACAGAGAGACACAAGTCACATGATAAGTTGGTATAATTTATTTTGTGTTCAAAAGAAGCAATGGCAACTCCTTCCATTCAAACTGTAATAATTTCCTACTCATTTGGGTACCACCCCCCTAAGAGCAAATCTTATTTATCTTCAAGTGTCCGACCCCCGCCTCATTTGTTTGACTTCCTTTTTGGCTCCGAGAACGTGTGTGTGAGAGAGAGAAATTAAAACTTTCTTTTAAAGTATGTTTGGTAAGTAATTGGCTAATAGGTATTAGAGTACCGTCTTTAATAATGTTTATTTATATTGTTGATGGTTTCGTGGAATTAAATGGTTGAACTTTTTAATTGTAGGGATATAAGTTTCATTCAAAATTTTGAATCGCTCAATTCAATCACAATTTAAATAAATAATATTACTCTTTCTTTATCTAATAGTGTCTTATATTATGAATATATATCGATGGCGTATTCTATACTAAACATGCATTAAACTCATTTATCGGAAAGAGATTTTTATGGAGATGAAGGCAACAAGAAGTTGACAGAAGAGGGATCATATATAATCTTTTGTTGGTAAGATTATAGTTACTAGTGTATTTATCTAAACAAGGACATTCTTGGATTTTATTAGCTTGTTTGAGGCATTTAAGGACGTGTGTGTCTTCATCACTAATGCCACCGATAATCTACATTGCCTACCCCAAACAGGTGCATGTACGTGACAATATCTTTTCAGTTGTCAATGTGTTGTTTCATAGTGGTCCCAAGCTTTGGTATAGAAGAGGAGTTGCGATACGTTGATACTTAACATAAAACTTTGTTAAATCTTAAATATTGAAAACAAAATAGAGTTTATTCTATACTTTTTCTAAATTCCTAACTTCGTTCTATTTCTCGCCTCCAATTAGGTTTTAAGATAATATGAGAACAATATTCCATTAAGGGATAAATCACATATTGATTAATTAAAATGAAATCAATAGTCCATTTGAGGGTTTCACCCTCTCTTCTTAATAAATGCAACTATTAAGATAGAAATCAATCTTAATACCTTTGAATTTGAATTATTTTAGAGCTAACGTCCTTCCTAATCGGTAATTACCACTTGGTACGTCTTGATAGCTTTGTTAAATCTAACATATTGAAAACAAAGCTTATTTTATTCTTATAATCCATTTCAAATTCTTAACTTAATTCTCTTTGTTGTCTACAACTTTTAAACCATTTATGATTTAAGACGATATGCAAACAAAATTTTATTAAGGATAAATTCTACATCAATTAAAGACGAAATCAATTGTGAACATATTAGAATTTAGGCTACATTTCTTACTAAGCTTAACATTTTTAAGATCGAATCCCAAATTTTAAATATAAGATCAAACAACGTCTAAAAGTTTTTCAACAAACAAATTTAGCTTGTAATAGCCAAACTCAAACAATAGTTGATAAGGTCGGGTGAGGCTTAGCCAGGGAGGCTAGAGTTCAAGAAATGCATTGCAACAAATTATCCAATATCAGAAACTGGAGCTCACACAGTTGCACCTAGTCTGACCAAAAAGCTTGACACAATTTTGTTTGCGTAGCTTGTAAATAGAAATGTTGATACCAAACGCATCAAAAATCACTACTTAGCTCAGTTTATTATCTAGTCTTTCACTCCTAATAAGTATTATTCACATATTGTAGGTCAATGTATGGCGGTTTTGGAGGGTTTATAGTTTGCTGCTAAATACCGACTTGACACGATTTTTGGTTTTTTTTTTTTTTTGGTTAAAAAATGTGAAAAGAGTGTTGGAACAAAAATAGGCCACCAACCCTATATCTCCACTTGTTCCATGGACCATGACCAAACTCCATGTTTATTTTACAAATATTTGATAATTTTTGCATACTTCCACGTTAAAAAACAAATTCTGATAAAACCACATCATTGCCAATGGACCAAAGAATGTTTGGAGGAAAGTCAACGCCGTGATGAGTTTTCTAAATACAAGTGCACAGTGATGTAAAGCACACTGTGATTATATGATGGTTACTGTGTCCCTACACGTCCATATTTGTGTTGAAGTCACTGTTTGTTAGTGTCACGTTTGGCTGCCAAAACTACTTTGAAGCAAATTTTTATTTTTACATATGCGTAAATTAATTATTTTAATCTTAACAACTAAAAATAGTTATGTTAACAAATAATAGTAAGAGCTACCTTCCAAATGAATGTAGTTTCACTTGATATGTTGGAATGATAAATTAAAAGTAACATAAAGCGAAAACACCACATTGTAAAAAATATATAAGCACCTATAATTTTATTTATTTATTTTTTTGTGGGGTGGGGTGTGGTGGGGTGGGGGTTCTAAAAGATGAAATAGTTTATCAACTAAAGAAAAATTCTATTTTAAGAATTATATCAAAATGCTAGTTGAAAGTTGAAACTAGGAACATCTTCCCAAAAAAAAAAAAAAGTAAATGCAAAATGATCTTTATTTTAAAGAATCAACTCTTAACATTAGGTTTTAGTATGCACTTTAATTTAATTTTTTAAAATAGAGAGCGAGTTTGACTCCCTACATTTAAGAAGCCAAGTTTACTCTCTATTTGTGTGTGTGTGTGAAAAATAATAAATGATTGTTAAAAAAGTGAAATAAATAATTTAAAATAAAGATATTGTTGCAATGTATAAAATTTTAGAAAAACGCTAATTGTACATCACCATTTATATATTGATGATTTGATGATAAGTTGAATTAAAATTATCAAAATCTCTTCATCACTTAAACGATTATGCTAATGTAACGTGGGTTAATGGAAAAGAAATTGGAGGATTTTTTTTTATTTGTTGATGAGATTTTGACTCGGACAAATCTTATCATGTCATCTGTTAGTAAATAAATTTGTAAGTCGTGATGAACATGTAAAATTTTATCTATATGCTCTATTATGGGCAAGATAATACTCTTTAAAAGTAAAGAGACTTTTGGAGATGCAAAATAAAAATTTACTTTGTAAAACAATTTTATGACCACTGAAAAAATGATTTAACGACTCTGAATTACCTAATATATTTCTCTCGATTACTGAATTTTTCATTTTTTTTTTTAACTTTGTATTTGGGCTAAACTATTCCAAGTTTGAACTTAAACTGGTAAAGAGAGTATTTATTTATTGTTATATTCCACCTTTTAAATATTGGAGGTTCTTTTTTTAAGTATGTTCAATTGGTTGGTTTGTCCTTCATTATGTGAAAACAATTTAATTATTTAAATCTTAGGCATCAAATAAAGCAAAGGCAACATATGACATAATTAAAGAGAAAGCATATGATTCACTCAACAAAGATCAGAGAGGAACCATTACATCACGAGTTTGTCTCGAGATTCTAACCTTTTCTTTCATTAACATTTGTCTTCGCATATGATTAAAAGTTTATTAGCATTAGTTAACTTGCATAAGTATGCATTAATCTCCTATTTTTGGGGGATATGCCGTCTCTTATGGATTTTTTTTTTTGGTCTATACCATCTTAATTTGTTCATTAAAATCATGTTAACCTTAAGGGTTAAACATCATCGTATATATATTGTTCATTAAGATCATGTTAACCATAACGGTTAAACATCATAGTATATATATTATTCAATATATATAATTTTATGCTTAACTCTCTTTTTTTTTTAGTTGTATTCTTGTCTTCTATTTATGTTTTTTTCTTCTTTGACATTGCCATGTTGAACATTTTGTAAACGGTCATCGTCCCCAATAATAATTTCCCTCCAAAATTGCCAGAAGCCGATGTAAAGGGAAAAACGAGTTTGCCCTTAACTTTAAAATAAACAAAAAAATACGGAAAAAGGAAATGAAATCGAAAACTTTTCACGTTCTTCCCGGCAATATGTCAAGAAAGAAATACTTGAGCAATTATTCTAGTTGTACAAAATTTGACAAAATGAGCGTGCAAAGATCTATGTCATTGATTTCAAAAATTATTTTTGAAATAATTGGTCTAGATGTTGTCAACACATTCAATAAAACAAGTTTGTCAACATATTTTGTACACGTAACATCTTTCAAACTTGAGGCAATTTAGCCTAATCTTGTCATGTAGATGACAAACACAGGGAATGTTTGGATTATGACTGGTCATAATCAAAACCACAGCAAATCCCAATGCGCATGTCCTCTTTTTAACTCTTCACCCAGAGCAAATCCAAACACGCCCATGTAATCTTTATTTACATATGTATGTATTGTGTATGTGAATATGTGAGAAACTTCTGACCCCACAAAAAAAAAAGGTTCTGACAAGATTTTCCCTTATAGTGCTTAACAGTCAGCCTATCAACTGCTCTAAATTTTTTAATTCTGTGGTAAAGATAAAGAAGCCCATAACCACATCTCTAAATTGATGACTGATGGAATTTTCTTTTCTTTTCCCATCAACGTTTGAATTTATCTAACTGTAGTTAATTTAAAATTTTGCTTTTATATATGTTGTTTTCTTTTAACTTTGGTGGACAAGGGACAGACAATATACTATGTTAGTCCTTACTTTTTCAAGAAAACCATCTGCATTTTCTTGGGATCTGACAGAAGCTGTGAGTCAGTAAATATTTGGTGTGCCAAGCATGAGGAATGGTTCTGTTTTCATGTGACATACTTGTTTGATAATTTAGAAGGAACTTTGGTGGATCCTATAAAACAACCTTATCTTTAGCCCATATTACTAGTTTTTGAACTTCTCTGATATTCAAATGGTAAGAGAAGCTGTTTTATGTCTTGTGGCTTTCTTTGGCTTCTGGGCTTCTGTAAGGGCTTTGCTTACCCCAAACGGTGTCAACTATGAAGGTAAAATTTCATTTTCTTTATATAGTTTAACAAATAGTCATAGCAGTAGTTTATCAAATCATACTGGGTGCCCATGAATTTCAAATTTCATGGTTCTTACGACATATTTAGTTGTGAAGATTGGATACCACTAGAAAAATATTAGCGAAGAGAAAGAAGCTAAGATCTTGTTGATTTTACAAATGAGTTCTTTCCAATACTTGTGTCAAAACTCAATTGTATCATGTGTGGTACAAAGGTTGGATCAAACCTGCTTTTTTGGCGTGTTTGGTACAGGGTATTAGATGGTACTAGACTAAGAAAAATAAGCTAAAATTTTGTTTGTTCTACTACTCAGCGGAATACTGCATACTAAACACACTTGGACTTTGGGATTGTATTTTTTAGTCCTTTAAGAAGTAATTTAACTTTATCTAAAATACAGTTTTAAAATAAATCTTTGCAGTGCAAGCCTTGATGGATATAAAGTACTCTTTGAAAGACCCTCATGGAGTTCTGAATTGGGATGAAAATGCTGTTGATCCATGTAGCTGGAGCATGGTGGGTTGTTCTCGAGATAATCTAGTCATCACACTGTAAGCTAATCACTTTCAGATCTGAGCACAATAAAGTCCATGAGAAATTTCACATTTCTTCTTATTTTAGTCTGAAATAATTGAATTGCTGATATTGCAGAGCAATTCCAAGCCAAGGTTTGTCTGGCAAATTATCTCGTAGTATTGGCAATTTGACGCACCTCCAGAGCGTGTGAGTAGTAACAATATTATGTACGAGAAATGGATAGACAGCGTTAAAAGAGGAAAAAAAAAGCTAAAATTTTGATTGTTATACTGTATAGCTCTGTCGAGTATTGTGTGCCTGAAAGACTAATTGCAGTACAAATTATCTGAAGATTTAATACTAAGTTGTTTTGTGGCAGGCTTTTGCAGGATAATAGTATATCTGGGCCAATCCCTCATGAGTTGGGAAGGCTCCAAAAACTTCAAACACTTGATCTTTCTGATAACTTGCTTAATGGAGAAATTCCCTCTTCTTTAGCTCAATTGAAGAGCCTCCAATACCTGTAAGCACCTATTTACACTATTGTAGAAGAAAAGTATGTGGGAAGAAAAGATAAAGCACCCGCCACTTAGCACCTCAATTTCGCGTCTTGCTACTCGACTGACTTATGCTTGAATTCTAACCACGGGTTTTAAATTAATACAGGAGATTGAATAACAACAGTCTCACTGGAGCTATTCCTTTGTCTCTGGGAAACTTGACTCAGCTGACATTTCTGTAATCTTCTTGATCTATTTGCTTACAATAAATGCATTTATTACAAGATTCTATTCTGAAGGTATTTGAGTTCTGTTTCATTTTTCAGAGACTTGTCATTCAATAATTTGAGTGGGCCAGTACCTAGGCTTCTTGCAAAAACATTAAAGTAAGTTTCTTGGAATTTTGCGGATTTCAAATTTGCTTTATTAGAAATATAAGATGGTAAGTTTCTTGATTAATTTGTATATTCCTTTTCTTTTTACCTCGCAGTGTTTTAGGAAATCCTTTGATATGTGCAACTGGGAAAGAGCCAGCCTGCCATGGAACTGCACCAATTCCTCTATCATTCACTTTGAATGATTCACAAAGTATGATTTTAAATGTCATCAAATCCTTGTTAATTTCTAATAGAGTTTGAAGTGCATCAGAAATTCAATGTTTCAATTTCTAATTTCTCATTGGAACTGCAACAATGCCTCTGTTTTTCTCTATCTCTGGAAAATCCCCTCGCATTCTAACTAATTGTGTTTTCTCTTGAAGATCCGCAGCCATCACGAAGGCCAAATAGTCACAAAGTCGCATTGGCCTTTGGATCAAGCCTTGGCTGCATCTGCCTACTGATTATTGGGTTTGGTTTCCTTCTCTGGTGGAGACATAAACACAACCAGCAGATATTCTTCGACATTAATGGTAACTACGACATTGCTATTCGCACATTAAAACCTTCTAACAAGCGTCCAATTTTATTTTATTTTATTTTTCCATAAACTAACAGTTCTTATAATTTTCAGAACATCATCATGAAGAAGTATGCTTAGGAAACTTGAGAAAATTTCAGTTTAGAGAACTTCAGATTGCCACAAACAACTTCAGCAGTAAGAACATCCTTGGAAAGGGTGGTTTTGGAAATGTCTACAAAGGTTATCTCCAAGATGGAACTGTTGTAGCAGTAAAACGGCTCAAAGATGGCAATAACATTGGGGGCGAGATCCAATTTCAAACAGAAATAGAGATGATCAGCCTAGCAGTGCATCGAAACCTCCTCAAATTGTATGGTTTTTGCTTGACACCTACTGAAAAACTCTTGATTTATCCCTACATGTCCAATGGAAGTGTTGCCTCCCGTCTCAAAGGTAGCCATCCCATTTTCTCACATCGGGGGTGAACTAATATAGATCAGCATGTTTCTGCTTTTTGTTTCATTCACTATTGCTCTTGCGAGTAGGATTACGGCTTAATCCCTAATAAGCATTGTGTCTATTTCTCATCTTTTGCAGCCACACCCCCATTGGACTGGGGTACGAGGAAACGTATTGCCTTAGGTGCAGCTAGGGGTTTACTGTACCTTCATGAACAATGTGACCCCAAGATCATTCACAGGGATGTAAAGGCTGCAAACATATTGCTTGATGATTACTATGAGGCAGTGGTTGGAGATTTTGGATTGGCAAAGCTTCTCGACCACAGGGATTCACACGTCACGACTGCTGTAAGGGGCACCGTAGGGCACATTGCTCCGGAGTATCTCTCCACAGGCCAGTCCTCAGAGAAAACAGATGTTTTCGGGTTTGGAATTCTTCTGCTAGAATTAATCACAGGTCAGAGGGCTCTAGAGTTCGGCAAGCAAGCAAACCAGAAAGGGGCTATGCTGGAGTGGGTAAGCAACTTAGTTCTTTTTCCTTTCCTAAAATACTAGGATAAAGATGTATGTACGGGCCCTGTACATCAAAATACTAATACTAAGTTCTGTAACAAACCGATTGTTACACGTATGTGTATGGTCACAGGTGAAGAAACTTCACCAAGAAAAGAAGCTTGATGTACTGGTTGACAAGGATCTTAAGAACAATTATGATCGAATCGAACTCGAGGAAATTGTGCAAGTTGCCCTCTTGTGTACTCAGTATATTCCAAACCATCGGCCGAAGATGTCTGAAGTAGTTCGAATGCTTGAAGGAGACGGGCTTGCAGAACGGTGGGAAGCTTCTCAAAGAGCCGAGGCTACAAGATGCAGAGCCAATGAATTCTCCTCTTCGGAAAGATATTCTGACCTCACGGATGACTCTTCTCTGCTTGTTCAAGCAATGGAACTCTCCGGCCCCAGATGATTTAGTTTGTAATGTGAGGAGAAAAAATTAATTATGGGATTTCAAAAGTTGGTTATTGAACTCTCATAGCATTATATATATATGTTATATAGTTTCAAGGTCTCGTTATTGAGCTGTTAAAGCTCTTTCTTTGTGTCTTGAGATAAAAAGTGTATATAGAATCGGTGTTAAATTTGTACCTGCGCCCAAAACATGTCTTGTTCCAAGAGTACTTCGAAAATCAGTTTACATAACTTTTCCCGAATGGCATAGCTTGACTCATGCAATGACTTAGAACAATACTACAGGTACATACACGAGTTTTACAGGATTCTACATGGTGCAGACTGATTGACAGATGAGGTCCTAAGGACAACTTGATTCAAAACCATTAACTATTAACTCTATAAACATACAATCATAGCGTTGACCTCACCTAATCTAATTCCCACCGAATAGCGCAAGCATATTGGTGGGTTCTAACATTCAATGAGGTCCTAAGGGCGACTTGATTCAAATAAGTTTTCCCTAAGTAGGAAAAATGGTAGCTTGATGGTGGCTACGTGCTCAAAGTGTCACAGAATTTCACATAATACTAGATTAAAACATGAATTAAGCACAAAACTAAAGCAGCACATGTCAATTTCAAGAACTGAATTCATTTGCACTCTAACTATTATTATAGGCACCTTGCTTATCAAACCAAATCGATACTCACAAAGACACTAAAGTTAAATTTATTTATTTATTTTTTCAAATTTTGTGGTCATCAATTTTTTTTTTCTCTGATAATATGAATAATCAAAGGCCTATCATATTAGATAACCACCCAAAAATTAAATTATCCATTGTCATGAATGTAAAGCAGGCAAAGAAAGTGATTATACAATTATCGGGCACTATCCCGAGCACACTTCCCGAGTAGGGTAGGGTCCGTTTGGAAATTTTCCTCATGAACTCCTCGGGTCACACCCATCCTTGAGCTCGGGCACCCATGGTCCAACGTGTCATCCTCGAGGTTATGACCTAGACCCCGCATCGTGCATGTCCCTGTTTTATTAGGACTTTACTTCCCATCAAGATTGATTCTACCCTAGAAAACACAGTCCTACTGGTAATAGGTATCCTCAACCTAAAAGGATTCTACCACCATAATCCCACGTCTAT
>CAIGRP010130648.1:0-11850 GCA_903798385.1 Fraxinus cuspidata
TGATGTGATTGCTTAACGAGACATGATCGTACACTTTGCTCTTGATTCTTGAACGATTCATATTTGACTCTAGCCTGATTGTGTTCACTACTTGAAGCCACAACATGCTCTAAGAACTTCTTTTTTCCAATTTAAGAATCCATCGTTAAGAAATTAACTATCACTCGAACTGAAAAGATAGCAGTAAAAACAAAAAACTGCATCTTTCGCTACACTATATTCCAACCAGGTAGGATATTCATCATACCACGAAACACAAAATTGTCTATCTTTGTTATCCATTCTTGCGTGTGTAAATGCATGATTGCGAGGCTGACAATGACCCATTGCACATACGCTCTTCGAATCACGTCTCGATCATTAACATCATAATCCTGTATTGGAACTCTCAATCCAGGATCAGCAAGAAGATCTGCAACATCAACATCCCCGACTCCTCCAACATCCCCAACTTCTCCAACATCAACNGACCCATTGCACATACGCTTTTCGAATCACGTCTCGATCATTAACATCATAATTCTGTATTGAAACTCTCAATCCAGGATCAGCAAGAAGATTTGCAACATCAACATCCCCGACTCCTCAAACATCCCCAACTTCTCCAACATCAACTTCAACTTTATTTTTATCACTTTTGTCTTGAACATTCCTTTCGTCGGTATTTTGCTCATCACAAGAAAGCATGGATTGACGTTTAAAGTATTTGTCCGTAACTGATAAAAAAAAAAAAATCAATCACATTAGAAGTCCCTAAATCAAAGTTGCCCTCTCAATAAATGAAGTCTCATCAAAATCCTTAAATCCCTAAATGTCCTAATTAGAAATCCCTAACTATCAATTTCTAGAAATCCCTAAATCAGAAAACACAATTATCTTGTTGTTATTAATGTGAAACTCAATAAGAAACTCAATAAATTTACGATATTTACCTCAATAAGCAAAACAATTTATTTACATAATCTGCTTAGAAAGTAAAAGCAGTGCCGAGTGCCGGAGCTTACCTAATCATCGGGAGACTGGGAGAGCTCAGAGAGGAGTGATGACGGGAGGAGAAGGAGCCCCCTGTTTCCTGCGGGAGAGTGGTGTTGGGGCGGACGCAGACGTGTGTGTGGCCAATGGCTACCGTCAACCGTGAGAGAGAGGACATGCGAAGAGTTCTGAAGAGTCGGGAGACTGCTACGCTGTGGGTGTAGGTGTGGGAGAGAGGACAAACGGGAGTCGGGAGAGAGGAGTTAGGAAAGGAGAAATGCAATTGAGGTTTAGAATTTCATTTTTTTTTCATATTTTTTTCATTTCATATTAAAAAAAAAAAATCAAAATCTAGGGAGGGGCATGTGCACCCCAGGCCACCCTCGGTCCGCCCCTGGTTACAATTGTAATTATTTGAGGCATAGAATGTATACGGGTATTGTAGAATATTGACACAAAGTTTTGACATTACTGTAATAAATTTAAAAAATGATGTACATTAATGATACAAAATTGAAGGGTGCATTTGGAAAATTATAATATTTGTAAGGATATTATTATCTAAAAATATTTGTTTATGAGTAATGGGTTTCATATGGCATATTATTGTAGTTAAACTCTTTATATTTGCTCATTGTAGCAATTATTTTCTTAATTTTTTCTGTCGAATTTTTATCTTCAACATTACATTAATTAATATAGCTCGTTCTTGATGATGATTTATATCAAAATATTTTATTTTTATGCTTTAAAATGTAGGAAAAATATTTTTGCATTTTTTTATTTTTTAGAAATTTGATGAAAATTTATGTTATTTTACACCATTTCAATGAAATTTTGGGCATAAAATTGTTATCAAATGCAAAATGTGTTAAGTAATGAAAATTCTACTCTTCAAATAGACACATTTTAGTTAAAATCAAATTTTGAAAAATGAAAATTACCAATTTCGTTAATTTATACTAATAAATTTGAATAAAATTTAACACCAATTTTAGGAGATATCATCCAAGTATATATTCACAGTGACGAAATAAGAAAATAAAATTTTTGTGCTAGATATGTAAGAGAAAAAAAAAGTTTAGCAAGTTAAAAATGGCACAAATAAGTTAAGCGACCAAACAAGTATTAACCAGTTACTTTTTTGAGAAAAAGCTTAATTTTTAAAAAAATTATTTAGACAACGCTTTTAAAACGCTTATTTTTACTGATGGATATGATTACGGTGACAAAATAAGAAAATAAAAAAATTTTGCTAAACGTGTGATAGAAAATAAGTTTAGTGACTAAAAAATGGCACAAAAAGTTCAATGAAATAATTTTTTAAAAATTTACTCTTAACTTACGTTTGCTGTAAAAAAATAAAAATAGAAAAGATTTAGGCAGACAACTCATCACTTTTAAGCGGGTTTAATCTTCTGTCCACCGTGTATAGCAAAAGTTGAGACTGCTGTCCAATTTACTGTTTACCTAATTAATTATGGACACATCATTTCAAATTATCATGTCTAATTTTTTTCTAATGACTTCTTATGCTTAATTGGTGACATTTTAATGTAGAATAATGTCGTTAATGAACCTGTAGACAATAAATTGAACAACGAATCTCGACACAATTGCCACACCATACCCCGTGTTTTCACGTGACAATACCATTTGTTGCCTTCATCTGCTCCTCTTAAAAGGTGGGTTTTTGAAAAATGCCCCTACTTTAACCCGGCACAACGACGTCGTTTACTCCGAGACTCGTTTTCCCCAAAACCCTGGTCTCAATCGATTGAATTCTGATTTCTGCTCTGTGATTTTCGAAATCATCTCCGTCTATACATAACAAATGAAGAGGGGACTGCTGTGGAACGATGAAGACGACGATGATACACCATCTTCTGACGATTCATCAACCCTAGATACAGACACGGAAGATAATCAAGCCTCCAAATCTACTAAGGAGAATTCAATTCGATCCTCCAAGAAGAAAACTTGTCAAGGTAAAAAAATATTGCTCTCCTCTATTTATTATATAAATACATGGTCGGAAAATTCATGTGTTGATGGTATCTTGATTATTTTCCATTGATATTATTCTGGTGGAGATTCGATAATGACTTGCATGTCTACACTCTACATTCTTGTTATTTGTTTCTATGTTGTTGTGCTATCTAACTATACCTTATTTATTTCTTGAATGATTTGCTCGTCTTTCTAGTTGCACTGTTACACGCTCAGATTCTAGCTTAATTATAAATATTGATATTCTGTGGAGTGCACGAACAATAGCCATTACATACTGTCAAATTTTGAATGTGTAGCTACTTAATTCACTAAATGAAAGAATTCTTGAATGGGAAGAAAGACTTTTGTATTTTATTTCTTTATTGCTGAAAATAATTACATTGCTTGAGCATTTATATTACAAAGAAAGAATAAAGAATCAAAACATAATTTACACTGTACAAATACACAATGCACCGGAAATTCAGTTTCACGTAACAATTTTGCAACCAACTTTTCTTCTATCCTTCTTCTAGAATACCTAGCTGCCTTTCTTTTGGATGATTCTCAACCTGTTGATCTGTTAAGGGCAAGTGTGTTGATGTGTACTCATCTTCAGTTCTTTTCTGTCCAACTTAGCTGATCTTCTATCCAACTGATCAACTTCACTTTTATTTCTCAATAGCCCCCGCAAGATGGAGAGTAGATATCTACTACTCCCATCTTGAACATACATGAATAAAAGTTTTGAGAGCCTAAGCTCTTGGTAAGAATGTCTGCCACTTGAGATTTGCTGGTCAAATATTCAGTTGAAATGCTCCCCTATTGATTTTTTACCCGAATCAAGTGGCAATCTATATCTATGTGTTTTGTTCTTTCGTGAAAGACAAGATTTGTAGCAATATGTATGGTTGACTTGTTATTACAGTACAATTTTGCACTTTGTGGATGTGAAATCTGTGAGTCCTTAAACAGGTAGCTAAGCCAGGTTCATTCACAGCATACGTTGACCATTGCCATGTACTCTACTTCAACAGATGATCTAGAGACAACTCCTTGCTTCTTCGACTTCCAAGACACCAAAGAACTCCCCACAAATACACAATATCCTATCACAGACTTCCTAGTGTCTGAACAGGCACCCCACTCCGAGTCATTGTATCCTTTGAGCTGAATTTCAGAATTCACTGGATAGAATAATCTTGCCCTGGTGATCTCTTTACATACCGCAAGACTTTGTATGCTGCATGCAAGTGTAGTATAGGATTATCCATAAATTGACTCAATAATTGTACTAAGTAGGATATATCAGGCCTCGTGATGGTAATGTATAATAATCTCCCAATCAATATTATGTAGAGAGTAGGTTCAGAGAAAAGGTCTCCATCTTCCCTTGATAACCTTACATTCTGATCTAGAGGGATTTTTGCAGGAGTTGAGCCAACAGTACTTGAGTCTCCTAGGATATCCAAAGCATATTTTCGTTGGCATAATTAAATCCCCTTTGTTGATCTAGCAACTTCAATTTCAAGAAAATATTTGAGCTTCCTAAGGTCCTTGATTTTGAATTAGTTATCAAGAGAGCACTTCAATTGATTGATTGTCTCTATGCAATTGCCAGCAACTATTATATCGTCCACATACACTAAGATGGTGGTAAAAAAAGGTGTCAGTTCCCTTTGTAAATAAGCTATGATCAGCTTTAGATTGGAAGTACCTTTGCTGAATGATTAAATTCAAACATTTTGAATACCATTGGCTAGAGGCTTGCTTAAGTCCATAAAGACTCTTCTTGAGTTTGCACACTTTTCTCCCCTATTTACTAAGATATCCAGGTGGTAGGTCCATGTATACTTCATCTTCTAAATCATGTAAGAATGCATTATTAACATCAAATTATTGTAGAAACCACCATTTTGTTGCTGCAATTGCCAACAAAGTTCTCACTGTCACCATTTTTGCTACTGGTGAAAAAAGTCTCATGATAATCCAACCTCTCTTGCTGTGTGTATCCTTTTTGCAACAAGTCTTGCTGTGTGTATCCTTTTTGCAACAAGTCTTACTTTATACATTTCTATAGTCACATCAGCATTAAATTTAATCTTATACACCCACTTGCAACCTATTGTTTCTTTATCACGAGGTAAGTCAACAATCACCCAGGTATCATTAAGTTCAAGGGCAGTAATATCAGCTTTCGTGGCAGCTCACCATTCAGGAGATGTACTAGCTTCTAGGTAGGTTTTGGGCTCAGTGTATGAAGTTATTGAGGTCACAAATGCTTTGTATGGTGTAGACAGTTGTCCTTAAGTCATGCTAGCACTAAGAGGAAAGGGACTACCTGATTGAGTTTGTACCTCTTGATCATTCAACAACTGAGATGGGTGAAGTGAAGTGGGTTGCTGACATATAAAGTCTTGGAGGTGTGCTGAATCCTTTTTTATTCTGTTTAACCTTCGAGGTAAGTGTGTATAGGTGGTTTTTCGCATTCTGATTCATGTAGAGGAGTGTTATCAGGTCTGCCAGCTTCATTTGTTTGCAAACTAGGTGGTTCAGAGTAGCCATGTCTGTTATATGGAAATCAAAGGTATGTGAATGGTAACTGAGCTCATTGGGGCTTGGTAAAGAGTCGTGATAGTTCATTTTTCAATTTTGAATGGAAAAACAGTTTCATAAAAAATCACATTTTGAGAGAGAAATTTTTTCATTGTCTAAATCTAGTAGCTTATATCCTTTGGTGCCAAATAATATACATTTCCTGGCCCTATGATCAAATTTATGCCTACCTTGGACTGGAGTAGTGGCAAAAGCCAAACATCCGAAAACTTTGAGATGATCGTAATTTGGTTTAGTTTTGAAAAGAATTTCTGTAGGGCTTTTGTGATTTAACAAATGAGTTGGAGTTCTATTTATCTAATATATAGCTGTTAGGACACAATGATTCCAATATTTTATAGGAATACCACTTTGAAACCTCATTGCTCTTGCCACGTTTAAAATGTGTTGATGTTTCCTTTCCGCAGTGGCATTTTGTTGCGGCGTTTCCACACATGTTGTTTATTGTATAATCCCGTTTTGTAGGTAAAAATCATTCATGATAAACTCATCCATTATCATTTCGAATGATTTTCACTTTTGTTTTAAATTGATTTTCTACCATAGTGCAGAAGTGTTGTAAAGTAGTGGTGGCCTCTGATTTTAGTTTCAACATCTAAATCCGAGTGCATCTACTGAAATTATCTACTATAGTTAAAAAATATTTAGAATAATCATAACTAACTTCATTGCAAGTGCCCCAAATATCACAGTGTATTAGCTCAAAACAAGCATTGGTTTTGTGCTGGCTATCAGTAAAAGGCAACATGTGTTGTTTTGCTAATGGACAAATTACATAAGGTTGATCATTATGTGATTTAGGATAAGAAGAATGACCCAGCCTATAGTGCCAGAGGTCAAAAAGTTCTACATTGTTGACAAAAGCAGGAATGCTAGTTTTCAGGTTGTGTTTGAGAAAGGCATTTGATAGGGCTGAAGGGAAGACCTCCTCTTACAACATATGTTAAGAGTCCTTGCTTCACCTCACCATTCCAATTGTTGTCCATCTCAAGAGGTCCTGAATGTAACAACAATCAAAGAAAAAATAAGACAACAATTTAGTTCTTGAGCCAATTTCTTGGCTGAAATCAAGCTGAAAGAGAAATGATGAACACGGAGAACATCACTGAGTGTGAGTGATTTTGTAACTTTGGCTGTTCCTATGTGGGTAACAGGGACTACTTCCCCATTTGGTAGAGCTACTGAGGATGAGACATCAGCTTGAATAAAGTGAAATAAAGATTTAGAACATATCATATGATCTATTGCTCCTGTATCTAAAATCCATGGAATGTCACAAACTCTAGGAGTTGTAGAAGTAAAGGCATATAAATAACATATACCAGACATTTTATGATCAGCAGAAGAAGACGCAAGCATTCTTTGAACATTGTAAGCCGAAAGAGTGAAAATATGAGTGCCAGGGGCAGATTTTAAGAGTGCCAAAAGCTGTGAGTACTGCTCCTGAGTTAATGGCATCTGGGATTTGTCTTTCGCATTTTCCTGATCAGAAGTTAGAGCTGCAGCAACATGATTCACCATGAGTCTAGCCTTCCCATCTGACTTGTGGTTTGCTGGATATCCATTCAGTTTGAAACACCTCTTGGCTGTATGGCCAGGCATTTGACGGTAAGAACATACATGTCTATTCGTGTTGGCCTTGAAACATCTCTCCAGAGAGTGCCTTGTAATCTTATAGTAGGTACAATAGTACCTATCCCTCTCTTGTGATCCACCAGATTGTTTTGCAGTATTGCCTCTGCTTAACAAGGCCATAGAGGCATTGCTCAAACCATTTGTAGATATTTCTCTCCTCTTCTCCTCTTGTTGGACAATTGAGTATACTTCATTTAAGCTGGGAAGGGCTTGATTAACAAGATCTGAGCATTTATCCCTTTGTAAGAGTCATTGAGATCCATCAAAAATTTCATTACCTAATCTCTTTGCTGATTTTTAATCACAAGTTTCAAGCCTCCACAACTGCAGTTAGGAATGGTTTAATAATTCAACAATTCATCAAGGTTTTGAGTTTAGAAAAATATACACTCACAGAATCCTGATTTTGCATCAAGGTTGTAATGCCTTGTTTTACCTCAAAGATCATTGGTGCATTTTGTTGAGCAAAACGTTGCTCCAATTCCAGCTAAAGTTGATGAGCAGTCTCTGCATAAACTGTACTGCATTAGATATCCAACGCCATTGTATTCTGCATCCAAGTTATCACTATATCGTTACATTGCAACCAGTGTTCCATTAGAGGATCATTGGGGTCTGATGGCTCACAAATACTGCCATCTATGAACCCGAACTTGTTCTTAATGCGCAGGGCTCTTTTCATGGATTTAGCCTATGAATGGTAATTGTTTGAATCCAGAATGTGTGTGACAAGCATTGCACCCGAGCCATCACTGCTACCAAAGTAAAAGGGACTCGAGGGCTAAGTTGGATTATGAGCAGTGAGTGTTGATCGATTTTGGTTGGTATCTGGGCACAACTCGTCATTTGGGGGTGAAGTATTTTGATTACTTGATTCTTCAATTTCAAGCTCTAATACCATGTCAAATTTTGAATGTGTAGCTACTTAATTCACTAAATGGAAGAATTCTTGAATGGGAAGAAAGACTTGTATTTTATTTATTTCTTGCTGAAAATAATTACATTGCTTGAGCATTAATAATGCAAAGGAAAGAATAAAGAATCAAAACAGAATCTACACTATACAAATACACAATGCACCGAAAATTCAGTTTCACGTAATAATTTTACAACCAACTTTTCTTCTATCCTTCTTCTAGAATGCCTAGCTGTCTTTCTTCTGGATGATTCTCAACTTGTTGATCTGTTAAGGGCAGCTGCCAGCAAGTGCGTTGATGTATACTCCTCTCCAATTCTTTTCTTTCCAACTCAGCTGATCTTCCATCCAACTGATCAGCTTCACTTTTATTTCTCAATACATACTGCTACTTAGATATGACTTTCTTTGTCATTAAACATCATCCAAGCCTCAATTTGAGCCACATATAATTTTCTTAAATCTGTGCTGTGTAACTATCTTATTGACTACAGTGCAGGGTTAATCATTTACACCCCCATCCACGGATAAAAACCAAAAGAGAAGGAAACAGATGAAAAGAACATGGGCATTTGATGGGTGATGATAATTTAGCTGCTGCTTGTGGCTAACTTCAATCTAATTCCCGATTCACTTAAACAACATTCAATTTACCTAGTTATCTGCCATGTAGTCGTCATATAACTGACATGACACCGTCTAATCCTTCACAGAATTCCCATGTTAAGTTGCGGAGCATAATTATTGTCGTTACGCGGAGCTAATATGCATATTGACATCCGCGGTGAGGTCACCATGGGATTGAACCTAAGTGTGCGGCTCAGACCAAAATTTTATTAAAGTAGCTTAGTAATTTTAAACTTGTAATTTCAATTTTTACTAATTTGTCTTATGAAAGGGAGTCGTTATTAGGTTTTATCATTACCATCATAAAAGAGAGAGAGGTTATAGAAGATAGGGTATGCTATTATCTTTTTAAAATTTATTTTCATCATAGTGAATTATTGCAGCAATGGGAGAGAACAGTCTCACATTGAGGCGAACTTCTATAAATATTGTGTTTTCTTGAGTGTATTTTTCTTTATACGAAATGATTGTTCACGGTGGAATAGAATTATGGTTTATAATTCTTTACACCCGAGACTCTCCTTCCATCATTTTCACTGCACCTCCACCCCGCCTCCACCATGATTTAAAAAAAAAAAGAGAGAAAAAGAAGAAGAAAAACCAATAGATTCTAATGGCTTGACCTTGAATTTTTGCTACTTGGATACAGTTGACTTTGCAAAGAAAAAGAGCAAAGGTGTCGACTTTGAAGCTTTGAGTCAACATGGATATAAAGGAGGATTATCAGTCTTGAGCATCCCACCACCAAAAGAGCCTGATCAGAAACAGGACTGGTCTTGGTCATCGGGAAAGGAAACTCGGGCAAAGGAGGTAGAAGAAACTTATGAAGATCGACTGAGAACAAGAGATGCAGTAGCTGATGCAGAGCTGCTAAAAAACGTGCAAGCACAGAAAGATAAAAAGAATCTTTCATTTCAACAGAAGGAGAAGAGGAAGAGAGATCTTGGTCAGGCTAGTCGGGGGAAGAACTATGTGGAAGAAGAGAAGAGGTTGCTAAGAGAGAGTGGCGTTTACTCCGGGTTTGATTCTTAATCAGTCTTTACCTGTCTTTATTAGTTTCACCATCATTTAAATTGTAATCCTGAATCCCATATGACATTTCTAGTACTAAAGTTCTACTTTGATATATGTTGGTGAATCCACTTTGCGGTAATGGTAGCTTGTAGTTTGTGTGCACTTTGGTGAATCCACTTTGCAGTATTGATAGCTTGCAGTTTATGTCAATCTGTGAAGTGAAAACAAACGCTTTTTACAGATCGATGTGGCTATACATACATTTTTAACGAAGAAAGTGTCCAGGACTAATAATTGAAGAAGTTTTTTTTCAATGACTGATTTGTATTGTCTCAGCTCGTTTATATAAATTTACGGCTTTCAGTTGGCATGGGTTTTCATTTTTTAGATGCTTCCAATTGTGTATTTTACGGCTTTCAGGTGGAATGGGTTTTCATATCACTAGATGCTTCCAACTGCGTAGTTCTGCAACCTTATACATTAGGAAAAGGATATTTTAGTCAAAGTTAGAAACGGCAGCATGTGTTGCTGTCCCTGATAAAGTTGCATGTGTTGCTGTCCCTGATAAAGTTGCCCCCACATCCTGAATGACATTCTCTATAATCTTGCTGCCCAAGTTGATCTTCAATTTGAAGTCAAAATCCTGGTTGCGTTTTCTACCCTCAGTCTTTATCTGGTGGGGTGCAATCCTCAACATCATCCAGGATTTCAAATCCCGTCAATCCAAAAATTTCATCTCAAACGTGCTGAACTTCTAGTAGGGAAAGAGACTGGTTACCAAGTTCAGTTTTAAATCCTTTTGGGTAGATGGAGATGTATGTGTTGGGTTGCTGGTTTGATCTCTCTCGTCCAGCCTTATCCACCCTTATGGAGTGTACATTATTATCTCGCATAAGAAATAAATTATACTACCATTAGAGATGGAGATCCTACTAGCAATATTGCATCATGAAATGGAATTAACAATGAGCATTTGTGCAACCTTTAGTTCAATCAAAAAAGTGAATAATGAGAATGATGGGTGGTCCAGGATATAGTCTGGTGTAAGCTGAGAAACCTGAATATCAAAAAAAAAAAAAAATTTGAATAATGAGAATGATGGGCTCTACCTTCATCACTTACCACCTTTCCATCTTTATCTAGTACATCCCTCATTTTACAAGGAATTCGATGAACATCCAAGGATTGGCAGCAAAAAGGACAGAGGTCGCCAGTAATTTGGCAACAGACAAATTTTTTAAGAACAAAATTTCCATAAAAGAGCAGTACATAATTAGTTTTGTGACCACCTAAATGGCTTGTTTAATAAGGTGAATTAGACATTCTGAATAGTACTAAAAAGTAAAAACTGAAAATCTTTTTCTACTTCAGTGACGTATTACCAAACATGCCCCGAAGGTAAATTTGTGATCAATATAATATAAAGCGTCTTCAAGATCAGCCAGTCACTGATGTATACCTTTTCTTCTAGTCTCTGTCAATCAAAGCCTTCCTCCTGCCAGTATCTGTCTAACCTCTCCATTTGCAATTAGAACAAAAATCCATAACTCCATATCAGAATCAGCTTGTCCTTTAGGCCAACACCTCTCCCCTTTTGTAGTTAGTTGCATTAAGACACTCTTAAGACAGGGCAGCAGATCTGCTGGAGAGGGTCCTATAAATTGCTCTGATAGTGTTGGGAGTTGTTCTGCAGCAACCTCCAGTCTGGTGTAAGCTGGGAAACCTGGATATAAAAAAAAAAAAAGTGAATAATGAGAATGATGGGCTCTACCTTCATCACTTACCACCTTTCCATCTTTATCTAGTACATCCCTCATTTTACAAGGAATTCGATGAACATCCAAGAGAAGCTTATTCAGCGAGAATGATTTATTGGCAGCAAAAGGGCAGAGATCGCCAGTAATTAATTTGGCAACTGACAAATTTTTTAAGAACAAAATTTCCATAAAAGAGCAGTACATAATTAGTTTTGTGACCACCTAAATGGCTTGTTTTATAAGGTGAATTAGACATTCTGAATAGTACTAAAAAGTAAAAACTGAAAATCTTTTTTTACTTCAGTGACGTATTACCAAACA
>CAIGRP010130654.1:0-17818 GCA_903798385.1 Fraxinus cuspidata
CTTTACCTATACTTCTGTCTTCCAGAGAAAATATACATCTCTGTCTCAAGTTTCAACTGTTAATTTTATATAACACAATCTATAAATAACAATTTAACTACATCCTAGTCCCTATGCAAAGTTGCATAGTATATTGGACAATAAACTGTGTACGATACTAATGAAAATGGTGTTAAAGATGCAATCTTCCATGAATGTTATCTCAAATACTAGTACCACGAGTTGATATTGGTAAGAAATATTATCATCTTTTTCTGGTGTAAATGTCGACGTAAAAAAAAAAAAAAATAAATATATATTAATTTTTTATTTTATTATTTTTTTTTCCCCAGACAATACATCTCTACCTTTTCCATCGTACTTTTCTATTAACTTAATCCTACCGTTCTTTACTGCAGCTTGCTGCATTAAACCAATTGAGGAATATATTTGGTTTAGGTAGACGAGAAGCGGAGTCAATTGCACTGGATGTTACCTCTCAAGTATATCGTAAACGTCTTCAGCAGGCTGTATCCGGTGGTGATTTAGCAGCTGCTGATAGTAAAGCAGCCTATCTTCAAAATCTATGTGAAGAGTTGCACTTTGATCCGGAGAAGGCAATTGAGATTCATGAAGGTACTATATGTTTAATTTAGAAGTCTATAGTATGAGACTCACATCAGAGATATGCTGTCATCATATTCCTCTGAGGTTTTCACTTTTTGTTTGCGTATTCAATGTACTGGTGCAATAGTCAGTTTGTTTGAAAACTAATTTAGTTTACAATATTGTGCAAAATATAAAATGTACAGCAAATAGATCGTGCAAAGGGCATATATGGCCGTTAAATTGATATGTCAATTCTCCTTGAAGGAGAGAACCTTTCTTCCCAGTGAATCAGTATAAGTAAGGGAAATTCATTTTTTGTGTTTATACTACTGTCACATTCTAATTTTCATTTAATTTTTGACTAAGTACGATCTCTAAAATGTCGTGGTCTGTTTAGTTTGTCTTCTTTGATTATTTTTTTGCTATCTGAAAAAGTTTTTTTCCTTTTCAATGTCTAGAAATTTACCGGAGAAAGCTTCAGCAACTAGTAGCTGATAAAGGAGAACTTGGCGATGAGGACGTGAAAACATTGGAACAGATACAGATCATGTTTTGCATTCCAAAACAAACTGTTGAAGCAGCTCATGCAGATATCTGTGGCAGTTTATTTGAAAAGGTTTGTTCTTCATATTTACAATGACGGGCTGTTACCAAGTTTTGATCCTGTTCATAAGTAGGATGATTTGTATTATGGTTGTACCTCCGGGATACATCTCCTATCCAAAAATAAAAGACGCCTCTGCTTCTCCCCACAATTAAAAGAAAAAGAGAGACATGAATTGCCTAGATAATTGAAGGTACTATTTGTGCTCCTTGCTTGGTTAGTTTTCGTTTATAGAAGACTTGGGAGCTTCTTGGCAGTGACAAATTTGTTTCCAGTTAAATTTTTGGTGATTTTATTAGTGGAATGCCACAGTAAATCTTTTTTTACACCATTACTCTGCTCTTTGTAATTAACGTGATAAAAATGATTACTCCAAGCTGTTAATGAATTTGTTCTATTGAAAGCCTTCTTTTGTCTTGGCAAATTGTAGTGTTTTTTTTTTCCTTGCTCATCATTATGCCCTCATGATTGTTAGTTTCTAATCCAAAATCACTTTGACAGGTTGTTAAGGAAGCAATTGCTGCAGGAGTGGATGGGTATGATGCGGAAATTAAGAAGTCTGTCAGAAAGGCTGCTTTTGGTTTACGTTTAACCAGGGAGGTTGCAATGTCTATTGCTAGTAAGGCAGTAAGTATGTGATGAATCAGGATATCCTTACATATTTGTTGGACTATGTTCTTAAAGAATTTCTAATAGCTTTAATTATCTTGGATATATGCAGGTCCGTAAGATTTTCATCAGCTACATTCAACGAGCAAGGGCAGCGGGTAATCGTACAGAGTCTGCTAAAGAACTCAAAAAGATGATAGCTTTTAATAGCTTGGTTGTGACTGAACTAGTCGCAGACATCAAAGGCGAATCAACTGATACTCCACCTAAAGAGCCTATTGAAGAAGAAGAAAAACCAACAGAGGTAGATGAGGAATGGGAGTCCTTGCAGTCACTTCGGAAAGCAAGACCTAGCAAGGAAAGTATGGGAAAACCAAGCCAGACAGAGATAAATCTTAAAGATGACCTCCCAGAAAGGGATAGAACTGATCTTTACAAGACATATTTGCTATTTTGTCTAACTGGTGAAGTGACTAGAATTCCATTTGGGGCTCAAATCACTACAAAGAAGGATGATTCTGAATATGTTTTGCTAAACCAACTTGGTGCCATACTTGGATTGGGTGACACGGAGATTGTTGATGTACACAGGAGCTTAGCTGAACAGGCTTTCAGGCAAGAAGCTGAGGTTATTTTAGCTGACGGACAGTTGACTAAAGCAAGAATTGAGCAACTCAATGAGTTGCAGAAGAACGTTGGCTTACCGCCAAAGCATTCTCAAAAAATAATAAAGAGCATAACTACTACAAAAT
Source organism: Fraxinus cuspidata (assembly GCA_903798385.1). NCBI lineage: Eukaryota > Viridiplantae > Streptophyta > Magnoliopsida > Lamiales > Oleaceae > Fraxinus > Fraxinus cuspidata. The sequence goes on from CAIGRP010130654.1 coordinate 2,554, forward strand.
TAGCAGCAGCCCTGGAAACTGCTGTTGGCCGGGGGAGGCTTAGCATAAAGGAAATTCGAGAACTGAAAGAAAATGGGGTTGATGTAGACACCATGATCTCTGGAAGTTTACGAGAGAACCTGTTCAAAAAAACCGTTGATGATATCTTCTCATCTGGTACAGGAGAGTTTGACGAAGAGGAAGTATATCAGAAAATCCCGAAAGATCTCAATATTAATGCTGTAAAGGCCAAAGAAGTTGTTCAGGAGCTTGCACGAAGTAGATTATCAAACTCCCTTGTACAGGCAGTGGCACTTCTAAGGCAGAGAAACCACCCAGGGGTGGTATGCATCCTGATTTTTGTTCTTTGGTTCTAGAAGATTCGTTTAATGATTGTGACTTAATTGTTTCTATATGTTCTTGTAGGTTAATTCTCTCAATGACTTGTTAGCCTGCGACAAGGCTGTACCTTCGACACCATTGTCATGGGAGGTTCCAGAGGAACTGTCTGATCTCTTCCTCGTATACTTGAAAAGTGACCCGTCGCCTGAAAATTTGGCCAGAGTTCAATATCTACTGAATGTCAGTGACTCAACAGCAGAAGCTTTGCGAGCCATGAAGGATAGAGGACTGCCAAATGGAGCAGCAGAGGAAGAGTTTGTAATTTGAATGTTGTATAATAAAAAGTTTTAGAGAAGATTTGCTTGATCTAGTCATTTTTCTGTTCTGAAAATGAAAGAAATTAACAAATTTTGTTTCTTGTTTATCTGGGACAGGATATAATTTTCTAAAGATCGCGCTCTTTATTATTTGTTTCGATGAGTTAAATTTTTAAAATGCACCAGTCTGTTTGAACATCACCGTAAGTCTGCCCAGTGAGTTTTATGACTCGGACTGTATGTCCAAGTTCTTATATTAGGGGTTTTGCTGCTTGTGAACCCCCCCACCCCCCTTCAACAATAGGGAATCCACGTCCAATAAAAAAAATTGTGGGCCCCCTATTGTGAGGGGACTGTGCACCGAGTTGTGAACTCTGGTTTATAATTAGTAAAATCCTTATATTTGTGATGTGTTATATCATGCATGGTATTATAAACTTTGGGAAAGTATGTCTTTTTGCTCTTCACAGCCTTTTATACGGGTTCCACGTTTCACACCGAAGAAGGTAGAGAAAGATTTAAGATGAACTTTAATACCAGTTGGGCAATTTTCTCTCTTGAGGTAGAAGTTTAAGTTCGAATCTTGGGACGTAGCAGAAGTCACGGGGGCAAGAGGACAAACTTTCCAAAATGGACAATATGTACATGTTATGACTTGGACATGGAGATTGAATCGTTACAGTGGGTATCTTTCAGGTCCAAGTCAATTCATCTTGATTATCATGACAATGCTACTGTAGTGACATATTTTCTTTAAAAGTACATTATTTTATATTTCATTTTTAATCACACATTTTTCAATGAAATAATATATTTCATCACATCAATAATTTATTTATTTATTTTTTAACCACATATTTTCCATTATATCACTATTTAAAATACATTTTTTAAACAATAATATCCATTAAATACACCCCGTAAAGTCCATTCTAGTACAACAGCCTAGGCAAGCAATACAACAGCAGTGTAGAGAAAACACCACTGCACATGCCCTTCCTCCGCCCAAAATTGTTGGCTTCACTGGTGGAATCCGCCGTTTCAACTCGGTCCATTCTTCTAGGTCGCGCCGCCCATGCCCAGATCATTAAGACTCTGGGTCTAGGCCTTGATGCTTTCCTCTCCAATCACCTTATAAACATGTATTCCAAGCTCGACCGCCCCTTCTCGGCCCAGCTTGTCCTCTCCCATACGCCGGCCCACGTTCGCTCTGTCGTCACCTGGACCTCCCTCATCTCCGGTCATGTTCAGAACGGTCATTTTGGCGCTGCCCTCTACCACTTCTTGAACATGCGCTCGGACTCTATTCATCCCAATGACTTCACCCTGCCTTGCCTTTTTAAGGCCTCGGCTGCAATTTGCTCTCCTCTCCTCGGCCAGCAGTTCCACGCTCTTGCTATAATACTGGGCCTGATCAATGATGAGTTTGTTGCGTGCAGTGCTTTCGATATGTATTCCAAAACGGGCTACTTGACACATGCAAGCAATCTGTTTGGCGAGATTCCGTACCGAAATATTGCTACTTGGAATGCGTGCATTTCGAACGCGGTGCTTAATGGAAGGCCTCTCGAGGCCATTTCTATGTTTATAGAACTCTTACAAGGTAATCAAGAGGCTCCAAATTCGATTACGTTTTGTGCATTTTTAAACGCATGCTCAGATGGTAAATTGCTGGTGCAAGGGCAGCAGTTACATGGCTACGTAATTAAAGGAGGGTACGAGGCTGACATTTCGGTCTTGAATGGGTTGATTGATTTTTATGGCAAATCTCGGGAGGTTAAGTTTTCTGAGCAAGTTTTTGATAACATGCGTGAGTATAATGTCGTGTCATGGTGTTCCATGGTGGCAATTTATGAGCAAAATGATTTGGGGGATAAGGCATGCGAGGTGTTTTTGAAGTCTAGGAGAGAGGCAGTTGTGCCGAGTGATTTTATGGTTTCAAGCGTGCTCAGTGCATGTGCTGCGCTGGCTGCACTTGAAATGGGGAGAGCAGTTCATGGTCTTGCGGTGAAGGCTTGCATTGAGGAGAATATATACGTTGGAAGTGCACTTGTGGACGTGTATGGTAAATGTGGAAGTATAGAGGATTGTAAGAGAGCATTCCACGAAATGCCGAGGAGAAATTTGATTTGTTGGAATGCATTAATAGGTGGATATGCTCATCAAGGACATGCTGATATGGCGCTACAATCGTTCAAGGAGATGACAAATTGTGGGGACTCCCAAGCAGTGGTGCCTAATTATGTAACTTTTGTGTCTGTGTTGACAGCATGCAGTCGGGGTGGGATGGTGACGATGGGGATGAATATGTTTGATTCGATGAGGGGGAAATATGGGATTGAGCCAGGGGCGGAGCATTATGCTTGTGTTGTAGATATGCTAGGGCGAGCTGGGTTGGTGGAACGTGCTTATGAGTTTATAAGAAAAATGTCTATACGTCCAACAGTTTCGGTGTGGGGGGCCCTTTTAGGAGCTTGTAAAGTGTATGGGAAGCCCGAACTGGGGAAGATTGCAGCTGATAATTTATTTGAACTCGATCCCCACGATTCTGGCAATCATGTTTTACTTTCAAATATGTTTGCTGCTGCAGGTCAGTGGGAAGAGGCCAATGTTGTTAGGAAGGAGATGAAGGATGTGGGTATTAAGAAGGGTGCAGGATACAGTTGGATATCTGTTAAGAACTCTGTCCACGTTTTTCAAGCTAAGGATACATCACATCATAGAAACTGTGAGATTCAGACAATGCTAACTGAGTTGAAAAAGAAGATGAAGGCTGCTGGATATGTTCCTGACACCAGTTTTGCTCTCTATGATTTAGAAGATGAAGAGAAAGAATCAGAAGTTTGGTACCACAGTGAGAAGATTGCACTTGCATTTGGCCTCATTGCCCTCCCTCCTCGAGTTCCTATAAGGATAACCAAAAATATCAGGGTCTGCGTAGACTGCCACAGTGCATTAAAGTTCATATCTGGCATTGTTGGCAGAGAAATTGTTGTGAGAGACAACAATAGATTTCATTGTTTCAAGGACAATCGATGTTCATGTGGAGATTATTGGTGAACATGTGGCTTCTTCTGTTGCGATCTATTCTTCTCAATGGGAGCTTTTTCTACCAATAGCGTTTTCTACCAAAAGCTGTGCTCCCTGAAACTTCAAGGTCAAATATCCTTCTTCTCTCAGTTTTTGGTTGCTAGTAGTTGAACATGCAAAACTATGGTTTGAAATTACGGAGGTATTTTTGAAATTTCAGGTTGATGGCATACTCAAAGGGGCTAAAAGGAAATCAATCTTGTTTAAAGAAGCATCTTCTTTTCGTTTTTGCTCTGGAAATGCTAGCCCAGGTATTCAGTTAGTACATTATTTCAACATACCTGCTTTTCTGATTTGCAGTTCGTAGTTGTTGTCTTGGTGTTTTTCTTTTCCTTTCTTCATTTTAAGTGATTGAATGCATCATTGTTTTTTGTTTCATCATTTCTAAATATATGTAATTTTTGGATGACTGCCAAGTGGTTGTGTTGCCCAGATCTTGGATATTTTATCAACCTAAGTACATGGCGTCTTGATGTCCTTAGATGAGTATGAATTTTTTCCATTTTATTTTATTCTCTTGAGTATATTAATAACATAAAAAGCAAAGGTTTCAGTATCTCTTTACCTTATTTGTCCTGCTGGTTTTTGTTGACCTTTTCTGTTCCAGAAATATGCCAATTTATCACTACAACCTATGGATAATTCTCGCTCTTTCTCTCAAACCTTATTGTTTCTTTATTTTCTTCATTAATATACTTTAATGAGTTTTAAGCTATAAATTTTTTCCCCAAAGCTACTCAGAACATCTTTAAAAATTGTCACATGTTTTCATTATGTATTGACTTCTTGTATTTCTAAGTTGTTATCTGTTGATTTTTGCAATCTGTTACTTTACTCAAAACTCTTAAGCTTGTTGGTTCAAGGGCAGGATATTATAGGATAAAATATCTTAAGGATTGATGATCTAGAATTTCTTTTAATTGGAAAATTTGTCCTTTTCTTGTATTTGGTTTACCAAAGATATATCATGGGATCAAGGGAAGGGGACAGGAGTGGTGGACGGCTGGGCATGGCTAGTTGGAAACTAAAAGGGGGGAAAGGCTTTTTTTGGCTGGGCTGGGGGAAAAATTCTCTGGTGTAGAAGATGATAGTGTTAAGGGAAAAATTATTTCTAAAAGGTCAGGGAAAAATTGGGCACTTGTCATCCTTGCAGGATGAAAGATCCCAGTGCAATTTTGCTTATCGATCATGCCTCATCCCATGAATCAAATGAACCCTCAGTGCATATGATTGGAATATCGCCTGTTTTTTGATGAACTATCTTTTATACATGCTTATGAGCAGGAAACAGTTTTTTTTAGAGTCAGCATCGTTTGTGTTCATTGCTACTGGGATGAAAGTTTTGATGGCTTTATCTATACCATCCAATGTCTAGCAGCTGATCACCAGCTATTTAGAGTCACGCCTATACTTTTAAATTTTTAATATCTGATATATATGATTAACAAAAAGAAAGGGGGGAAAAAGGAAGAGAGAGTTTTTAAACAACTTTGTCTTGTAAAATGCCATCTCCCGTATGCTGAAAATAACGCAAGATGCTATTGGAGCATTGAAAGAGAATGTAGTCAACATCGATCCTTTCGTCTCTGAAATCTTGTGAGATAGAATTCCGATTAACAAATGGGGTATGATAGCCTTTAATTAGGTGTCGAAGATCGTGAATGATGAATGATAAGGTCAATGGAGTTGTTCAGAAGCTAGCTCAAAGCAGACCCCTATTAAATTATTTATAGCAGCTGCAGCACTTCTTAGGGACACTAAGATTGGATGGCTTTTTAACAGTTGGATTATTGTCCTCAGATCTATCAGGATTGTGGTTTATTCATAAAATCAGAAATAATTTTTGAAGGTCCAATAATAAATTGATAGATTTCAAATTATGACTCGAATTTGGTTAGGTTGGATTCTAAAATTCATACATCAGTTATGAGCATTAGTTGTTACTCATTTAGTTTAATTTCATAAAATTACTTCTGATGAACAGCGTATTACATTTGAAATTTGTACCTTTATTCTAATTTAGATGCTGACCTAAAAGATTTGTCCCACATTTGGTCGGTTAACAGTACTAAAAGGAACCTTTATGCGCTCTCCCCAAAGTAAATAAAAGGAGAACACTGTTTTATGCATTCTCGATTTAGTTGTTCATTCCTTTTGTCTTCTCAGGAGATTTTTACATCAAATGTCTTTAAATACTTCTACATGCTGTATGCTTTCTCTCTCAACGAGTTAGACTACTATATGGCTGTACGTAAGATCCCATTGTGATGGTATCAGAGGTAGTAGAGGAATTGTTTGAACCCTCCTCTTACCTGAAAGCTGATCCAGCTTCTACAGTTGCGTGAACTGTATTTGCTAAAGATGAAGAGTTTCAACATTGAAATCGTGTGTATAAGTTTAACTCTCATTTTTCATCTCGTGGAAGTTTATACATTATGCATGTGTTCACTTTATTGCCTTTACAGCGCTGACTGTGGTTGCACCACTTGGAATTATGGGCAGGGAAGTTCTCAATATCCAACTGGTGTGCTTCTTTATATAAAACGTTTTCCTTTCCTTTTCCATATAGCTTTCAACTTTTCTCAACGCTGAGGAGTGAAGAAAAGGAGTACAACATCAGAAAGGAGAAAGGCATTGGAAGCAAAGGTGAACTCACACTAGATCAGGCCCTCACAAGATGACTTTCTCATGAACAAATGCATTTCTCCCTCAATTGCTTATCAAAATTTGTTTCTTACAATTGCTCAACTCTTTTCAATACAAGACTAAAACTCCTATTGGTACTTGTACTATGAGTATTTTATTTCAAATGCATCCATGAATCCTGTATCTAATTTTTGTTCCATGTATATATGAATACATGGACTTTAAACATAAATATATTTGACATAGAATACTATTAATCTAATATTTTCAAATTCTTCTCGTATATTCAAAGATGCATAATTCTTTTGGACTTCCAAATGAATCTCTTCAACATTCATGCAAGTCTAGATCAACTTCCAACATCCCCCTTAAACTAACGCCAAACTTATCAAGCAACTCTCACTTTTTTTCCTTCTATGTAGTCACATTCAGAAATATTGGCTTCACATCCATTTGATGACACTTTCCAATCCTATCGAGGCGCTGTTGCAGTAATTAATCAAAATGTCTCTGATCTGTTCACTGGTTCTTAGAGTAGTCTATAATGTGTAATAACCAACTTTCTCTAATGAATTGGAGTAGAAACCAACTTTCCACTCTTCAGTTGTCACGAACTTTCTCATTTCTTTTTTTATTAGTATTTTGGACCTCATGGTGCCTTTAACAGGATTGGTTTTCAATTATCCAAGTCCTCCTTAACTAGTTCCAAGTTTAATATTTTGTAACTTTCCATAATGTGTGCTGCCATTATTTCTTTGGTTTCTGAAAAAGGAAAAGGTTTATATTGAGAATTTTTTTTTTTATTGGGATTGCTCTGGTTGTCATCATTATTGTCCTTGATACATCATATTGTAATATGGATACTACAGCTAGCGTATACCTTCTCTTAATGATGTCTGCCCATTATGAATAGAACCATAATATCAATAAAGACTTGTTGATGATGTTATGTGGAAATCTGTGGTTTTGACTATTTTTTGGGTAGATTTGATAGAAAGGAACTCCAGAATGTTAGAAGAAAAATTACAACTGCTGGCAATTTATGGGAGAGCAAAGTTTTGGCTTCTTTACAAGCTTCTTCAATATGGCTATTGATTTTGGCTTAGGAAAGTTCAATAAGCTTATATAGATAGCCTTGATTTTGGCTATTTTTGGGTATTTTTGACAGAGAATGACTCCAAGAACAACTGCTTGGCGATTTATTGGAGAGTGCAAAGTTTTTTTTTTTACTTGTTCTTGGTTGGTAGAAGGTGATATATTCTTAATTCTATTGTTAAACTTGTTTTCTTATATTTTAAGAGAACTCTTGGTTCTATTCATGTATGTATGTTTATTACCTTGATTAGTAAAATTCTATTTCTTGGACAAGAATTCTTTTTGGGTATATTCTCTTGTATCTCATTCCACATTGCATTAGACGTGTTAATGTGAATTTTTTGGACTTCATTCACGTTCAAACAAGATTTTTCAAAGGTGCATTTGTCCCGGTTTTCATTGAGACTTTTTTCAACTTATAGCCCGATTATTTCAATATTTATTTAACATCGCTTTTTCATCAAGTTATTGTGAATATTGCAATAGGTGATTTGACAGCATCTATAGAGAATGAGAGAAGAGAATGAATCTGCCTCCCTCCCATTAGAAAGTTCCGAAGTTTGGGGGCTTTGCAAAATCAATAAGTATTATTGACCACGATACAAAATTAAGCAATAGTGAGAAGATTGGGGTAGTTAGCAGATTCTTATGGACCTCTGGTTCACACGGCATTATGCCTAAAATAATTAAACTATAGGTCCGTCATGTATTCTTAGTAGCAAGTTGGTGTTCAACCTTTAAAAAGGAGCAGTTACTCTTCCAACCTTTCACTTTAGTTGCAAATAACTTCGTAGAGATGGCATTCGTATCTTCGATAAATAATCATATGGTCATAATAGAAACACGTCTCACTTCAAATAAATGAGAAGCAAAATGTAGCTTATAAGTTTAATAATTGAAATCGTGAGTTCATGTTTCACTAATGTTTATAAATTGTTCAAAATTGGTCAAACAATTTTTTTTTAATTTTTATTTTTAGACACACACACATATATACATTTCGTGAGATCCATAGATATTATTTACTTCTTTACCGCACGTTTCTATTTATTTATAATTCAAACCATTTATGAACACTTCTCAAATGTACGTATATGTTGAATTGTCACATGACTTTCATAGAATATCCTCATTTCACAAGATTTGGCATTATAGAACTTTAACAACTATGTGACGATTTTAACAAGACTTATACTTTTTAATTATTAAGGTTGATAGTGCAATTATATGTAATGACTCGAGACCATCTAGCTTCTTTTAAATATTGGAGACCTATATGCTACTAGAGAAATAGATTGGGACCAATCCTGCAATTTTCCCTTATTTAAGGGATTAAACTTTGAAGTTTGATTCTACGTCGTTCACCTCCAAGTGTTGGTGCTTTGACCATAACTTAAAAATACAAAGTTTTAATTTTAAAAAATAAAAATAAAATCTAAAAGTAAAAAGTTTTTAGTTAATAATATTTTTAAACCCGACATAATGGAAAAAGAAAATGACTAATTTCTTTCATTTCTATTGATCATAACCATTATTTATAACAAAAACTCATTTTTTCGTATGATATTATTAAGATAATCATGATTTTTATGCTTAAGCGCTTATCATTTAGCGTATATTTCTCTTATAAGATAATAAAACACAAGACATTTGCAAGTTTTTAGACCTAATCTTTATGTAAATTTCTATGTAAATTGAAGTTCTTTTAAGATTGTACATAATAATTTTTACTTTTTACTTTGCAAGAACTTCAAAGGATTCTCTTGATTCTCATTTCTTGATCATAAATGAGCTACTTGTCCCAAAAAGACTCGAACAAAAAGGAAAATTTTAATTCATCGAACCTTACAATACTATCAAATAGAAAGCCTGCAGCCCAATAGTTTTTGTGAGAATGTTTTCCATTTTTGTTTCTCTTTCGCTTTTTTATTCCTTAATTGATTCATTTGCATTGAACAAAACAAAAAATAAGAACAAGTTGACTTACTAGAATGAGGCAATGAGCAAAATGTCAATGGTGGGAGCAAAGTGCTTGTACTATATATTTGCATGCCAGCAGCTAGTTGAACTCCATCTTCACCAGGCACAACACAAAAATTAATTCTTTTTAACATAATCTGCTTGAATTCATGGCAAGTAGAAACTTATCCTTCTGCTTTTTCTTCTTCATAATTTTGTGTGCTCAGCTTAGAACAAGTTGCTCGCAATTGTCATCTAATTACTACTCCACTTCCTGTCCAAAAGCTCTTCTCACCATCAATGCAGCCATCACTAAAGCACTGTTTAAGGAACGTCGCATGGGAGCCTCATTGCTTCGCCTTCATTTCCATGATTGCTTCGTTAATGCAAGCTCTCTCTCTCACTCATCGACCTTCCATTAAGTTACACAATTAGTTACCATCGACATAAATAGTTCAAATCTCCTTTGATTGTCATGTGGGGCCCTCACATGTCCAATTTTATAAAACTAGCTTTTGCTTTAAAAAGTGAGGCATGTTTTCACAAGAACACATGACGATTTAGAGGAAATTGAGCGATTTGCTACTTATCCAATAATCTGCATGTATACTTAACTGTTAATGTGGTTTTCATTTGTGAATTTTACATGGTTTTTGTGTATGATTTGTATCAACAGGGATGTGATGCATCTGTTCTACTAGATGATACAGCAAGTTTCACAGGGGAGAAAACTGCTGGACCGAATAATAACTCATTAAGAGGGTTTGAGGTTATCGATACTATCAAATCTCAACTAGAGTCCTTGTGTCCCCAAGTTGTCTCGTGTGCTGATATTCTAGCTGTTGCGGCTCGGGATTCTATTGTTTCGGTAATCTCCTCATCCATCCTAATTTCTTTCGCATTTTAATGCCTAATCGATTATAGGAGTGTAAAACTGGACTAGGTCGACCAGTACAACATACTGTGCCATAAGCCAGCTTGTCTGCAGAGACAAGCCATGCTTGGCCTCTCCATTGGCAGCACGGTTGAACTGTTTTACGCACCTAATGTTAATCTATACTAAATAATGTGTCAAACACTCGGTTTACTTATATACAATTGAAATTAACTACGAACAACACACAAAAAACCAACTAACAATGTTTTGATTGGCTGTTTATTTCGTGAAGCTGGGTGGACCAGCATGGGTGGTTCAATTAGGCAGAAGAGACTCAACCACTGCAAGTTTAAGTGCTGCAAACAGCGAGATTCCATCCCCTCTAATGGATCTCAATGATCTCATCTCAGCCTTCTCAAACAAAGGCTTCACTTCAAAAGAAATGGTTACCCTTTCAGGTACTAGGACATTCTGTTATTTCCCTTCAACTCATCCCAATAAATTTAACGTCAGCTATGTGAGTGAATCCTTTTTCACAACTCCATTCCATTCATTGCTGATCGTTACTATTTGTAAACAGGAGCTCACACCATAGGCCAAGCGAGATGCATGGCATTTCGTGACCGAGTCTACAACGAAAGCACCATTCTTTCATCTTTTGCAACATCCCTGAAAACTAACTGTCCAAACACAGGCGGAGACGACAATCTTTCACCGCTGGATGCAGCAAGCCCTTTCTCTTTTGACAATGCTTATTTCAGGAATCTAGTCAATAACAAAGGTCTCTTGCATTCTGATCAGCAACTCTTCAGTGGTGCTTCAACAGACTCTCAAGTCACCACTTATAGCATCAATCCTGCATCATTCCGTGCTGATTTTGCTAGTGCAATGATCAAAATGGGGAGCCTTAGCCCACTTACAGGGAACGATGGTCAGATCAGAACAAACTGCAGGAAGACAAATTAAGCTTGGACATGAAATCTCTTTTACTGCATTTTTAGACTATTAATGTACCAAATAAGTGGATATATGCATATGTAAGTTTGCAGGAGGGAAGTAATTGTCTGGATAGATAATATTAGCTTTTCCATTTGTAATTTCTGTTCCTCGCATTATTGACAATAAATGTTTGTTTTGTGTGTACAAATATCGTCTTTCTTTGCTTTATTTCCTTGAACATCATCAGGAATACTGGTAAATACTAATTAATAGCACGCGAATTCAAAAACCAAAGATCAAAAACTGTCAAGAATTAGGTAAATACTGGCCTTAGAAAACATTTAAGTCTGCCAGGAACTACATTATAGTCTTATGAACCATAAACTTCTAGTTTCGAGGATCAAATCAACTAATCATGAGATTTGTTTTTGTATTACTATACATCTCATAAGACTAAATGCATAGCATATAGGAGAATCAAGAATTACAACCAAAGGAATTTATAGCTTGCTTGATCATCATAGATCATGCTCGGTAAATGTTGCAGATTGCAGTACTAATTCTTTCACGGTCTTCTGTCCATAGAAATCCATTACATTCTCAGAAGCCAAATGCTTATCCTGTGTTCAGTTCCATCATAATTTCGTAAGAAATAAATGTTACCATTTGCAGAATGGAGACCGCAATTCACTGGCTAACCACAAAGGGATATGCTAGGACAGGCTTCTTAGATAGTCCATGCTCACTTTTCAAGAGTTCTGCTGCATCCTGATTATGTACTAATTGAAATAACAAGAACAAAAGGAGAAGCGAAATTTGAGATGCGATTAAACTCAATGCCTGGATCATGAATCCCGAAAACCCCTTCCTCAACTTGACCATATATACAAGTGCATGAAACTCACCAGTTTGTTAAAGTAACTTGACATCATTTGAAGCAGCCAAGCTTCAAGGCCTCCAGGCACTATTTGTTGAAAATGTTAGATACAGTGTCACTAGCACATATGCAATGTATGTCTAAGCCCACAAGGATGGCCTTTCGCGCGCACTACAATATTGTATACATTTTATAACATATAAATATAGCATTCTTATTGGTAATACTATAAAAGAAAAATGATTTTTATCTAAACATAATATAATAACATTCATTAAAAGGCCCACTAAATCAAGGAGCCCAAAACACTTCCTCTTATGTTTATGGGGAGTTTTTTCTTCTTATTTATAGGTTATATCATTCACGGGACGACATGTACTCCTTTTGCACAAGACAGTTTTTCCAATATTTGGACTTTTTAACTATTCTTGTAATTTTTATTTTATTTTATTTTTCCTTTTCTTTTTTATTATGTTGTTTTGAACTCAAAATTAAAGAATTGAATGAATATGTTTGCAATTTTATGGTCATTGCTAGTTTGTACATTTTATTGAAATTTAGCATTTTTTTTTAAAACTTTTGAGTTAACTTTAACATATTAAGTTCTCAAGAAAAGAATTATTTAAATAATATTCATATATATATTTTAATTTAAATTCAAATTAGCAATAGAAAAAAGAATGAAAAAAGAACGTTATTAAAGATGTAAACATGACGATTAAATAATGTTATTAAAGTCAAAATTATAATTAAAAAATGCTATTAAATTAAAAACGATTTTAAAAAAATGCTATAAATACTAAAATCATGACAATATATAATCCTATCTAAAAGTTTTTTATAGCACTTTATAATAACATTCAAAACGTTATAATAGAGGTACGACTTTTAATAACATCATTTATAATAGCTTTTAGGTAAATACTATAAAATGTGATAAATAACATTCTTTGTAAGCTATAGACGAGTTGATATGTTATAGTAGCATGATATTGGATTCAAAAGTAGTCAATACAATTCTCCCCTCTTCACAAGTAAAGTTCAAAACCGTTTTGATCCTTTGGAACAACTCGAAGAATTTAATAGATCGTTTTAGGAGGCCTTAATCTAATGACTATAGATCGAACCTATCCAATTTTTACAGTACGATGGTTGGCTGTGGGAGGCCCGCTATGCCAAAAGCGAGAGAAACCCCATCCCTCTCTTTCCTTTTTTCGCCCCCTTGTCGCCGATCATCTAGATTCGAGGGCATCATGGAACCAACCTATAAACGATGAACAGGATGTAATTTTCACNCCCTCTCTTTCCTTTTTTCGCCCCCTTGTCGCCGATCATCTAGATTCGAGGGCATCATGGAACCAACCTATAAACGATGAACAGGATGTAATTTTCACAAAATAATTATTGTATTGTCTTTCTAAAAATGGAACTGGATATATGGATTCATAAGGTGGTGAGGTATCTAACATTTTTGTTAACAAAATTTTATTTTCTTAATCATGATAAAAAAGGGAATAATTATAATGAATGATACTATTAATCAAAAGTGGTGACAATCACTAGCCTATGCAGCAGTGGTGATCGGAGGCGCCACATTGAAAAGTGTAAACCTGAATATGATTGTCACCGCTATAATTCGATTGTGCAAGATAATCTAAAGCTATTACAAGAACATAATCAGAGAGGACAAGAATTTGGTGAAATATGTAAATGCCAACGATTTTCTCTCGTTAACCTTCTTTAGCCACAAGATAGGGAATGCTAATTGAATTTATATATTTCAATGAATTTGAATTACCCTATTCGTTTTTTCTAATAATTTTATTGTTTACCTGAATAGATCGTCGAAGACTTCTAAAATCAAGAAAGCCTCAACCTACAATAAAACCTTTATAAAATAATAATGTTGGAATCGAGAAAAATTATTATTTTAGATGGATTATTAGTTTATCCATAAATGAATAATTTATTAAGTTATCGATAAATGAATATTTATTAATTTATAGAGTATTTAATATTTTTATAACATGCATTATATTTTACCATAATTCATATAGGAAATTAAAAAAAAAAAAAAACATTGCATGTGGTGAAATTCAAAATTTAATCGGTAAACACACAAAAAGACACACATACATTTATCAGAGAGGAAATAGTAATGTACATGCATTGACTTTAAAATTTATATCTTGGAAGATTAATTGTTCAAATTATTTCATGTACGCATGAAACATAATTTCTACGGTTACTAGTATAAACTTTTATATATTTAAGCAATTATTATTTATGTATTCGTTGGATCTTAAATTGATCTAAACAAGATTATTATCTTATGCATTTAGTAGTGTTATTAATTTAATACACTTGTCCAAATTGGGATGGAAGAATTTTATTATTTAAGCGAGATTTTAAATTTATCGAAAATTCATTTATCAAAGTTTTACCATATATTCATAGAGAAAATAGTATAAAGAGTAACAAGCATTTATGATTTGTAATAAGTAGCCTAGAGTCGTGTACTAAAGTGTAGTTCAATTAATTGTTACAACTCTGGAAAAAGAGAAGCAAAGGCCTATACAAAATAGGGATAGAAGGGGTTCGATTGGACCAATTTTTGACAGATTTTCCACTTAAACCATTTAAAAGGGTTTGAGAAAATCAAATCCCAAACTAAACAACTTAAAATGTTTTGAAAATTTTTCAAACTTGAATCGAATGTTTTGATCCGATTTTAAATCGCGGTTATTTCTTCATGATCATTTTATCATCTCTAGTTCCCTAATTATAAAATGTTATCATAATTTATTGGCGATAAGAGTAAAAAAAAAAAAAAACATATACAACAAACTATAGATTTAAATCATCGGCAATGTGGAGCTTTTGGTTCTCAATGTTTGCAGCCTGAGGATTGAAGATGAAGAGAGTTTTGACTTTGATGTAAAGGCTTCAACTTTGATGGCGTGATTGGTAATGGGATTATAGAATTAGGATAATCAATTAATTAATGGTATTTGGTAATGGACAATTGACAGTTAATAGAAGTATCCATTGTTCTAATAAAATATTTAATAGTCATATTTTATTTTGAAAGTTAAGATTGTAACTTATAAGTCTAATTATTGTCCATGTTTTTTTTTTTTTTTT
>CAIGRP010130658.1:0-24578 GCA_903798385.1 Fraxinus cuspidata
AAAAAAAAGTTTCTCATCAAAACCTAAAGAAAACATATTTCACAATTTGAAGGAAAAATGGGCGCGTGGGGGGTGGGGTCGAAAATATTTTCTTGGGAAAATTTATCCTATCAAACACTACATTTGGGTGGAAAGGGAAAATGTTTTCCGTTTTCCATTTTCCATGGAAAAATGGTGTTATCAAACACAACCTTATAATTAGAACCCAATTCCCGACATTATTTTACTTTTTTGCAATGTTCCGTTTGCGATTAGAATAATGCTGAACGATCAGGGCGTTGTCCTGTATCTCTCACCCAACACCAAAAATTGAGGAAAATTTTGCACTATTTTACATTAAATCTTGCATTAACTAAAAATCATCTACAATTATTACGTCTAAATTTACACTAAAAGAATTTTCTTCTTTTTTTATTCTTAATGATTATTTATTTGAAAATTTATTTCTTTTTTTATTTTACAAATACATAAATTACTAAATAAATAATTACGTTAAATTAACGAATATTTATTTGAAGGATTTTTTTTTTTGTGTTGCAATTTTAATTAATTCATTAATTATTATTTTTTACATTACTAAAATATATTTTAAATGCAAATAATAATAATATTAATCATAATATGAATTATAATAATAAAAATTTATTGTATTAGAAAAATATAACACAAATGACACGGACACCATCCATCAATTAGCTTGGCAAATGGAAAAAGGGTAAATTTGACTTTGCACCCAAAATGGTGCAAACTTTGGTACTATATTGGAGAGCTTCTGCACCAAATTTTGATAAATTTTGGTGTTTTGGTGCTAGCTTTGGAGATGCTCTTAGTGAAACAGAAATGTTGCAATTAATGTTTGAGGGGGATCGATCAAACTGACAGAGTAATTGGTATGAAACTACAAAATGATTCATATTTAGGAATAATTGTAGCAACGGTCCCTAACCTATCACTTTTTTGCAAATTTTATCATAATCTTCACTTTGTACCAGCCTTAGTCTCAAATCTTTCAAAAATTCGCACATATGATTCAAATGGATGGAAACCATCAGTCTTGGAAGGTTTGAAACCATGGCTGTTAGAAAGTGATGGTTGGTGTAAAGTCTGCAAAAAAAAAAGGTTAAAAATCGCTGCTACAATTATCTCTAAAAGCAAATGAGAAAATGCAAGTGGTATCTTGATGGTTTAATAGTACAAAACATCTCTACGTTAACTTTAAAATGTGTATATTACTTGATAATATAGTAATATAATAATGTTCCATTTTTACTAAATAACCAAATTTTATGAAATAAAATGTCATAAAATATTTTTTCGCTGGTTTTAAATCTAACATGTTTTCTAAATTTTAGTTTGAGAAATAAATTTTCAAAATGACAAATCAAATACATTTTTAACAATTTTAAAATAGACATTCGAAACAGAAAACTAAAAATAAACTCAAACCTCAAAATTGGAAATTGAAATGCAAATCGAACGGGTGCTCATATTAAATGGAAATTGACAATCAAAGGACAAAAGGAGTTTAATTACAAGATTTATGGTCGAACACGAAAGAAGGTCGATTTTAATGATTTGAAGTTATCAAGTAAAGGGCTATCAGCTATGTGACTCTTGAACCTTGAGATAACAAACTAATATTTCTGAAGGGATCACATCTACGAAAATAATTGGCAATCAGTGTAGGCTATCTTGCCATTGGGGTGATAGTATTAATGGTGTACACGTTCTAAATTAGTCTAGTTCAAAAGAGAACTCGGCGAAATCGTGAACTAACAAAAATTCTAATAAATAGAACTATTAGTTCCAAGATAATTCAAACCCGAATGAATAATTTGATTTCATAATCAAAGTTCCATAATAATAACAACGGAAATTACTTTAAGTATAAATTGAAGTTCCATAAATGACTTAGCAAAACACGTTAAAAGTTTGATTCATATTGGATTTTTGGTTCGAGCACTAGAATGATCGGTCTTGGTTCTGGTTTGACATAACTTCCCAGCCAATCCAAACAAACTTACGCGTTATCCTTGTTAGAGTCACATTATTTTTTTTCATTATTATTCTTCTACTCATTTCCAACCACACATTGTTCAATAAAATAATATTTTTCATCATATCAATAAATTTTTCTTCTTTTTCAACCACATATTCCTCATCACATCAACCAAAAAAATGCATTCTTGGAGCAAAAATGTGCACTAAACATGGACTTAATATTTTAATAGGGAATTATCACTCCTTCGATCTATTCCTTTTCACATTAAAGTGGATGACGGACTATTCAATTTTATGAGATTATTAATTAAACAAGCCACTTAACCAAGTATTGAAAGGAATGGCATAACATTAATCTCGATTAATGTAATTAAATTAAATCTTCTAATAAGAAAACCCATTTAACTACAAGTTAATCAAAACAAACATGTTTACAACAAGAAATCTACAATATGCCCATCTAAGGATATAGCTGTTAATTAATGGCAAATGACAAGAGAGGGTTAAGGTTAACATTGTCAAACCTAAAATGACATTTTCTTTTATATTAGCAAGTAAACAACATTAAAACTTAATTTTAACAATAAAGCCGATTTATTTTAGACAATGATATCTTGACTTTTAAGAGCACTTGACAGGTGCTTTATGAGCGTGTAGATTGGTTTAGACTTTAGAAGTAAACTTTACAAGCGCGTGCTTCATCAACTTCGAAATCCTCATATTGAGATTCTCTTTCCTTGCAAGTCAAGAGCATGTTTGATTCTCATTGTAAGAGAAACAAAATGAGAATTTTTAAAAGAATGCATGGTTAAAAAGTATGAATTTTTTTTTTGATATACTTATATTTCATTGTATGAATGTGTGATTGAAAATAATCATACAACAAATGTTCGTGCAAAATCTGCAAGTGTACATTATCGTTGACAAGTAATAGAATTGTTGAGTTGAGAGTATCGTTCCACAGGGAATAAATTCAATTCAAGTTACTAACATTTTATGGGATTAGAATTATGTAAACAAAAGATAGTTTGATTTTGTTTTATGCTAAGTGATCTAAAAAAGCGGTAAAAAGTGTGATTTTTTTATTAATTTATGGATGATTATATTTGATTTTGAATCCTCCTATTGCTATCTATTTCAATTCTTGATTTGTAATCTAGTTCAATTCATACGTTATTGACTATCGATAATTCTATTGTAATTAATTCTCTTTTTTAAGACAAATTAAATCTATCATAGTCACGACCTGAATCTATTGTTAGCCCGAATTCGAATGATTAGAATGCATTAAATTTTAGATTATCTATATGATTGCACATGTGATAATGTTGTTCCTAACATTTATTGCACATATGTTAATTTTGTCACGTTCTAAACTTATTGTGAGTCTCTCAATACTACAATAAACAACTAATTATCTAATTGGTAGTTTATCAATCAAATAATGCAATGAGTATGCAAAATTAATAAAAAAATAGAAGAATAAACGAAACTACTAGTTTTGAATTAAAACAAATAAATAATAGGGTTCATCTTCATCCAATACAAAAGCGGATCTAGTCTAGCATGCTAATATATACATTACAAGAAGAATAATAGAAAAATATCACCCGAATTATGAAATAAATAAAAAAGATGTTGATCTTCAATTCCATGGTTGAGTTCTTTAAAATCTTGATGTAATTGACATTCAATTTCTTATTACGACTTGATCTCCTCTCTCAAAATATAGCAATCGACCCATTTTTCTTGATGAATTTGATGATAACAGTTTGTATGAAGATGCAAGAGAGGGTTTTTTTTCTTATGTGTAGCTCACGTTCTCTTTTTATAAGAGCCATAAATAGGTTAAAATCGCGTCCAATTTGATTTTCAAAAGAGTTTGAATCGCGAAAGGAAACTAAAGATTCGTCTGCGGAAAAGGCCCGTGCGCGCTCATCGTAGAACAAATGGCTCTCAGGTTGGGGAAAATAGGGTGTCACGCGGGCCATGAATTGCCTGTGCGTGCGCGCGTGTTTGTTTCTGAGCAGCTTTCAGTATTTTAATCATAATTTTCTCTACATGTATCGAGTTGAGCTGATTCAAAATGCATTGGAAATGTAATTCAAAGTGCTACAATTTTTTAGAGCAAAAATTTTCCAATTCGAAGTTCTTCTATTCGAAAAATAGGTTTCAAGTTGAGGCTAAAAATCCATAGTATAACTTATTTGGGTAGAAATTTGTTCGTGAAAATACTTCAACTATATTTTACTCATTTGACCTCAAATTGCACCCAATTGATCCTATATGGTATTCAATCATCGTTTTGTGCTCTGAATCGACTATTTGGATGTTTACAAATCCATCAATTTGCATTTAATTTAACCAACAAACATAATTAACACAAAATTAAGCTTTAACTCCTCCAAAATCACTAACAAAAATTATCCACAATTCTAAACCAAAATACTTACATCCATATGCATGAAGATATAACTTTAAATACTTATTCTTTTATCGGTACAATGGACAATCTATTTTTACATGACTCGAATGTAACAACATCGTCGTAATTTTAAGTATTATATGTATATGCCACTTAGTGTCTCTAGTCTGTCCTATTGAAATCAATTTTGCTTGTGTTTGTCCCAATTTGTAACAAAATTCTTTAATTCTCACGTTTATTTTCAATCATACATTTAAATAATAAAATATTTTATACGTATGTTTAAAATTTTTCCTTACTTTTTAACTACATACTTTTCAATAAATTATTATCCAAGATAACAATTATTTATAATAATGACCATCAAACATGGACTCTATTTTCAACATTATTTAATATTTGTTGATAATATTAATTCAATTCAAGCAATAATCAAATGATTTAACATAGACAATGCAGAGTTGACGGCACCATGCACGGTGCTATCAAATCCGAAATTTGAATTCAAATTTCTATTTATTTATATTTCTAATTCCAAATCTATAAATAGGAATGGTTTGGAAACCAAATTCACTCACATTTCACTTTCAATATTTTCTACAATCTCTTTTACCTTGTTTGATATTGATTAAAATTTAGATTGTAATCTAAGCTAAATCAATAATTAGTTTTAATTATATATTTCGTGCTCTTCACAATTTTTTAACTATACATTTCATCAATTTTTATAAAAAATCTATTAAAATGAGATTTAATATATTGCTTCAACTTTTTAGCAGTATCATTTTATAACCATCATTCTCGTGACTTTATAATTAGTTAGGAGTTATTATTTCACCCACCTTAGTTCATAATCTCTACTTCTGTTTTCTTGTTGCATTATTAAACGTAATTTACGTAATGGTTTGTTCATGATCATCGTTATTGTATTGGATTTATTTTATTAGTTTATTATAAAATTTTTGTACTTGAAATATTAATTCATGTACAATTTTAACTCCACATACATATTGGAGTAGGTCTTAAGTCCGAATAAATGAGTAGAATTTCCAACTTCATAATGCTTTTGGTGAAATATAATTTTTACGTTTAACTTTTTCTTACAACTAGATAATTATTTTTTACGAAATATAATTTACATAAATTTTCATTTTTAAGCAACATGTACATTAAGTTTGACATCATGAAAGTTGACAAAGTTTTGTATATTAATTTTAACAATATTTTTTCAATCAATGGTCAGATTTCCTATGCATAGAGGGGATGTCAACAAGGAATATACGAGAAATAAAATTTTTTTCATTTTACTTTGAGGAGTGAAAGTGAAATTTTAAGTTTAAATTTACCTTATTTGATGTAGATTAAAATCAAATTTTTAGTAAATTTTGATATAAGTTGAATAAATGTGCAGTTGAAAAATTATAGAACTCGTAAAACATATGGTTAAAATGAATGATTAGTTTTAACTTAAATTAAAATATAGATTTTAACCAGTACCAAATAGAGGTTTAGAAAAAGCAGGAAGTTGAGCCCCACTTAATTGAGCTAGAGAAAAACTAAGTGTACAACATTAGTTCACTTGTTGACAATCATGCGTTGTAAAAAATAATTTTTTAAAATGAATGAATATGATGATATTGAATAGGTTGTTGTCAACTAATATTGTACATGTAACATAATTCATCGAGCTAACTCGTGCTCTACCGGACCCATTCATAAACTCTAATTCGGACTAAATATTTATCCAAACAGGAACAAGTTGGGTTGGCTTCGGGTTGGGCCTAAACCGACCCAGCCCGACCCAACCCACTCCCAGCCCTAAATAAAACCCCCGGTAAAACCTTAGTAGAGCCTCACAGACTCTCTTCCATCGTAAGGTGCTTGCTTTAGGTCTTTAATGTTTTTTTTCATCATTCAGTCGCGAAATTTTATGATAGTAGATTTTTTCCATCAGGCTTAAAGTGTTATAATTCGCTGACTCAGTTATTTTAAGTTGAATTTTAATTTTCGTATGTTCATTTCGGATTCTGGGCTTTATCTTCGATGTTCTGTTTTTAATGTTTTTTTAGGGGAATATTGATTGGTCATTTCTTTACTTCTTATAAGACCCACGGTTTCATTTTCCTGATTTTTTTGTAGGCATGCCAATTTGTTTACCCCTGGGTTTTTATTATGTTCGAAATCTGTTCATGGTTAGTTTTTATTGGATTCGAATTGATTTTCTATAATATGGTGTACCATATTTGTCATATTAGTTGAAATTAAAAGAGTTGCATCAAAATCAGAGTTGGAGATAGCTCTAATTCAAATTCAAGAATACCCTATAGAGAATATCATTTTAGTGTTACAATCCCTGTTGGCAAATACAGATTTGGCACCGCGGTCAATTGAGATTTGTTACCTATAAAGTTTCTATAACTACAAACATTCTTCTATATGTTGTTAGTACTTTTACGTATGGTTTATGCTATATCATTTTGATTCTTGCCTCAATTGAATCAGTAAATCTGTAAATAACATTGGGCAGAAGATTGAATTCATTCTATTACAAATAGAACCATGGACACTCACGTTCTTTTACATTATTATTATTATTAAATGACATTTATCAATATAAGTATTGTCGATATAGATTAGAGTGGGAGAAACATGTTGTCCATCATACCATTACCCGTATAAATATTTAGGGATATATCATGGGGAATGGGGATGTAAAAATTGTGGTTTAGAAGATTAGTAAATAATTTTATTCAGGTAATGAGCTCAAATATGTAAAGGAAGAAGATGTTAAACGGTTTCTGTTGAGGCTGATGAAGTGCACATTAGAGTGGTATATGTTTTACTAGGCATTTGACGTGCTTGGGCTGAGATCTAAAGTGTGTGTCTCTTCAAGTTAAGGATTTTAACAATGTTGACATATTCTTTGAAGAGCGTGGTAACTTGGTTATTGATTTGCGGAAACTAAGAAAAGATGAGGGTGAAGGAAGAAAGATCAAAATCTCTATTGAGAGGTACAATGAGAATTGTGAATCTTACTCATGCTATATATTCCATTGAAGGATAACATACATATGGAATAGTATTATCCGGATTAATTGAGGAAACTAATATCCATCCTTTGAACTTTTTAGAGTTTTACGGGCATGTATACCTGGGATTTAGAGTTATTCCTTTTTTTGAATGAATAGCAACAATTAGGCTGCCTTACCTTTTCTTTGAATGGAATAAAAATTGCATTTCTCACCGTCCATACTGTGTTATACTAGTATTAATCGGCAAAGAATGGGATATCACTTGTTATGCAAAGACATAACACTCATAAGACATGAGATCCACATAATTCCTAAAGAAAAGCTATTATTTATTATAATCTGAATATTGCATCGTATTTGTTGTGTGCCTATAATCACATTATTTATACTTTAAGTGCAGTGCAGTGCAAGGAATTATTATACTTATTATGTAGCCCCCATCGTTTTTACATAGAATGAAGAGACTTGTGTGCAGTTAAACATTGTGGTTCTGAAATCACATTTTTCTGATTTATTATTTATTTGAGTGGTTTCCTGTTTCCTGTATTTCATGGCTTACGTTTTTCATATTTCAGCTTGAAGTCTGAATAATCATAATTGACAGCACTAATCTGAAAAATGGACATCGATTCAAAATCACAAGAGGATTCTGCATCGATTCTGCAAACGGTCACTGAGGTAAATAGTTGATTTGTAAATTCTTTATTAGAACATTTTATATGCTAAATACATTTTTCTTACTATGTTCATCATATTGTTTATTTGTTTGTTTCAAGTTGAAGAGTAAAGAAACAGATCACATTTCCAAAACAATGGAGAAACTGAATATAGCTGAATCGTCTTCAAGCTTTAAGAGAAAACCAGTTGTCATCATTGTTGTAGGAATGGCAGGTACTCTTGTATTATGTTTAGCAAATGTAATTTGAGGTTTAATATTCAATCTGTTTTGTTGGCTGAATATTTATGGGGAGAATTTGAATATAATAGGGAGTGGAAAAACTACATTTCTTCACCGCCTAGTTAGTCACACAATGGCGTCAAATATTCAGGGTTATGTTATCAATCTTGATCCCGCTGTCTTGACCCTTCCATATGGTGCAAATATTGATATAAGGGACACTGTTCGGTACAAGGAAGTCATGAAGCAATTCAATCTTGGACCCAATGGAGGAATTTTGACTTCGCTTAACTTGTTTTCAACAAAGTTTGATGAGGTAAACCTTTTCATGGGGATTTAATGTTATTATTGTCAACTTGTTTATGTTTGTTGTCACAATGAATGGCGGTGACCATTATCTTTACAATTATATCAAACCAGTATCGAATTTGAAAGAAGTTCATACAACCACCATTGCTTATCTTTACATTGGTAGCAAATCACTTTGGAAAATGAAAGCCATTTAAAAAATAACTAGATTGCATCACATAGGTAGCTATGCACGTGCTATTTCTCAAAATTGAGTACTCCGGCTGAACTTTGCTTGTCAATACTTTTTCAGGCTCGTTCCTTAAAATGCAGAAGATTTATTTAAGCATAAATATCTTGATCAGGAATCATTGTAATGAAATTTGCTTTGTGCTTAATTTGGCTTGGTATTTTTGTGCACTGGCTTCTAAGGTATGCCAAATTTACATCTGATGTTCATGGTTGAATAATGCTTGCATCTCAACAAGATATAGACGTTTTCTTACCATACAATGTCTTTAGTTTATACTTTAGAGAATTGCACATTAATATATTTAGTTTCAATTTGAACGATAATAAACTGCCATTACCGGTCGTTTGAGTTGGTTTTGATGTAATTGATTTTTAGGGAAGAGGTTAATCTAACCTTATCAATAATTCTGAAGTTCTCAACAACCTTGATCCTCGCTCAAATTTGGCCATCGTGGTTAGTGTATGCTAAATTTGTCTAAAGTTTATATCATTCTGTACGTAATTAGTGTGATACCAATGCTTTTTAATTGATAATGGGTGGTTCACCATACCTCATTTGTGTAACGAGTGAACGCCTAGCTAATCAATTCTTAATTTTAATTAATTTTAGTGGGCACATGGATTAGTCACTGTGTCCCTCTCTAGTATATCAAATACATGAATGGAGAAAGGAGCCTTAAGAAGTATTCTTGGTGTCAAATTGCAGGTTATATCCGTAATCGAGAAACGAGCTGACCAGCTCGACTATGTTCTGGTCGACACTCCTGGCCAGATTGAGATTTTCACTTGGTCTGCATCTGGAGCGATTATTACAGAAGCTTTTGCTTCAACATTTCCTACAGTGATTGCTTATGTTGTTGATACGCCACGCTCGGCAAGTCCAGCTACCTTCATGAGCAATATGCTATATGCCTGTAGCATCCTCTATAAGACCCGGTTGCCGATGGTACTGGTGTTTAACAAGACAGATGTGGCTCGACATCAGTTTGCCCTGGAGGTACATTTAACTCTCGATTTAGTTGACATTTTTACAAAAATAATATTGATTTATAGGCGTAAATCCTTATTATCATTGCAAATAATTACCGGTCAACTTTTGCTAGTTTTTTTTTTTTTTTACTGTTCTGAGTGTAGTGGATGGAAGATTTCGAAGTATTTCATGCAGCACTAGATTCGGACCACTCTTACACATCAACCCTGACCCGAAGTCTCTCCCTTGCTCTGGAGGAGTTCTATAAAAATCTCAGATCTGTTGGAGTGTCTGCAGTGTCTGGTGCCGGAATGGATGCATTCTTTAAGTCCATTGAAGCCAGCTCCGAAGAGTACATGGAAACTTACAAGTACTGATTTCTAATTGATAACCTCTCCGTTTTCTTAGCTCTGTGTAGATAAAACTAGACATGTTACCATTATTTTTTCTAATGATGAATGTTGAAATTCACTCTCGCTTCCACGATAGGGCTGATCTTGACAAGAGACGGGAAGAGAAGCAGCGCTTGGAGGAAGAACGTAGAAAGGAAAACATGGATAAGCTGAGAAAAGACATGGAGAAGTCCGGGGGGGAGACTGTGGTATTGAACACTGGTTTGAAGGATGTAAAACCGGACAAGGAGAGCATGGTGATTGATGAAGATGAAGAGGTGGAAGATGAAGATGATGATTATGATAGGTTCAGTGAGGATGATGCAGATGCCATAGATGAGGATGAAGATGAAGACGAAGAAGTTGCCAGTTTTTCGTTTGGAGACCATGGGTTAAAAAAATGAGCAACTTTTGTACTATATGACTAAATGAAGTAAATCAGAACTCTCTTAATGGAAAATATTGTTGTGGCAATGCATATGATGTTATAATGGACAGAAGATTGAGAACCTGAATCACTCGTTAGTTTATGAGCTTCACTGTCATTACGATTTAACTATGTATTGAATTATAAAAAATAAGAAGAATATTTGGAATAAACATTATCTATGCAACTTACCCTAATTAGATAACTAATAAGAATATGAGAAGATAAACATGGCCCAAACAAGATTATCTCAGTCCAGTTTTAGCTGTAAATCTTTGACATCGGATGTGAAACAACTTGGATATCACAATTCAAATTACAATAAAATTTAACTCAATTTATACCTAAATAACTGCAAAATGTGAGATTGTCAAATGGGATGGGAAATACCTACAGCCACTACGCCAATCGAAACAAATTATCGCACGACGAACAAGCCTCCTTCGGAAGTGGAAAAGGAAATACAGTGCGGGTAATAAGTAAATGTGGCTAAGAATGTTAAACACACTCATCCATCATCGGGAACCTGTGAGTTGTTAAAATTCGAACGACCATATTTTGGCTCCGCGTAGATATATGCTCCCGCAACAGCAACAAGAACACCAAGAACTAGACCAAATAGCTGAACATTAGCGAGCAATTCTCCGTGGATTTCTTGTTCATTTGAATGACACGTAATCTCGTTTCCCTTGAGCAAGCAACCATCCGGCATCATTGGACCATAGAGAGTGAATGCAGTCTGATAGAACCACAGGCCTTGGAGTGTTATAGCGATGCCACTGCATAAGTCGACCGGAAAACTTGTAGGGATGAGGGCACCGGCAATAATCGATAGAATACAGAGGCCAATAAGGAGGACGAGGATAAGGTGATAATATCCCTCGAGGCCCTTATGCGTAGTTGAGTGGAAATAGAATAGAAGGCACTCTGCAGTGAATGCTGCGGATGCAATTAAACACAAAGCTCCCTCGGGCAAGGGAAGAAAGCTGAGAAAAGAGAGAGTTGTGCATTAGTCATAAAAGAAAAATGTTCGACATGAATGCAAAAAGAACTAATAAAATTAGACGGAGTTCTAATGACAGACATACTGACTCACAATAGTGGAAATGAATAATACTGACGCCTATCGAAATAAAAAGTTCCGACTCTAAAGACCCTCAATCTTTCAGATCCTAGATTGTGAAAGCAGAATTACTAAAGAGCCTAATGCCTTCCGAGTTCAGTCTTACAGTTGCTGAATTCAGAAGTTTTGTCATTACAATCCATAAAATTAAGTACTAACCAAGTGATTCCAACATTCCTGATAGACTGAACCACTAAAATTTGAGACCCGCAACAGATTCAACACATTGTCTCCACTTTCAACTAGTAGCATTTGAGAAATGAGAAATGAACTCTGTAGCACGGATACTCCAATTAGGGTAGTGTGTCCGTGTCTGACATGTGTCAATACCGACACTTCTCGGACACTCTACCGTTATCATTTTTCTTTTTATATTAGAAATATTATATATTGTTAATACAAATTTATTAGAAAGTAATAAATATGTACTCATGTTTAAAAGATTTTAACAAGAAAAATTAATAACAAGTATAAAACTAAATTTATACTATATAATGAAGAATTTTTAAGAATTTAATCATCGTGTCAATGACATATCTTGTCGGTAATTTTTTTAAAAATCACGTGACGGCGTATCCGACACGTATCGTGTTGGACACACGTGTCCGTGTCAGTGCATCATAGGAAATGAATGAAAAACTTTCAACTTCTTACTACTAAAATCTATTGATTTTAAAGGAAGTTGAAAGGCATATTGGTTGCCATAAGCGCTGTAAATATTCCATTAAAAAAAAAAAAAGGAGTACCCTTTAAAGAATGTCAAAACCAAGACAAAAATAAGTACGATGGGATAAAATTACAATTATTTATGAAATGTCATCCACCTTAAAAGAGGATAGCAGAAGAAAATAGAAGATAATATATTTGAAAACTTCATTGGATGGTTCCATTTATTATCAACCCCTCGAAAAATGGCTCGAGTAATATTTATCCAGCTCATTGTAAGTGTTTCTTGTCGTGAGAATTTAAAGAGGTCAAAAAGGCCTCATTGATGTCTCAGGAATGCAGAGCTTAAAAAGGATAGTACTAGAAAAGGAACGGGTACAAATAGATGTGCCAAAAGTTCTACTTAAGCTAGGCAAACCAAATTTTGAACATAGTTCAAATTCAAACAGTAACAAATTTACTAAGTTAAGAACTCACCTTGTTTTCTCAGAAAGCAGCGTAATTACACCGAAGACGAAAAACATGAGGAGCATCCCGGAGTGCTCGAAGTTATTCATGTGAGAAGGGTTCAAGACTCCATTGACGAAGATATGGAGATGGGTCGAATATAAGAACTCTATACACAAATCAATGAAACCTCCAATTGCTATGAGATAAAGTTCCAAGTACTTAAGCCGTCCATCAAAACCGGGAACAGGGTTCCACACCCTGACCCGAAAAGATTTAGGATTCGATACATATCTAACAATAGAACTCCACATGTGCCATACACCAACAAAAAGAAACAATGTTCCGGGAAGAACATGACCAGGAAAAGAACCCATTTTCCTCAACTATGAACCGAGACCAAGATTTGATCAATTCTCTATCTCAATTAACCAAATCACATATTACCAATCAAAGAATGAAAAAACCAGTCTCTCGAATCGGAACAATATCTTAGAAAATTGCCATGAAATTCAAGAATGGCCACTTTCAAATTGCTTCTCTACTCTATTCTCACTTGCACTTATCCAAGAATTCAAAATTTGGAAAATTAATAACGAATACCAAAACAGATAGCCTTGGAGTTGGAATCTTCTTCTCTACACCTGTTTCAAAAAAAAAAAATTGCATCAAAATTCTCAACCTACAACACTTTTTCATTCAATAAAGGTATCACTTTCTAGGTGAATGCACACTGTAGAATTGACAAAAGGCAGAATATAAAGGAGAGGTGCTGTTTATAAAGTCAAAATTGCACGCACGCAGACGATGAGATTCAACAATACAGTCAATAATGGATGCTTGAAGAAAACATACAGTCAATAATGGAAAACCAGTCAAGATTCACCCGCAGAACACAGATTTGTTATTGTTTCTTTCAAACCCAATATCCCTCAAACGAAACTCAAATAAAAACTGTAAAGATTTTTCAGTTTATTGGGCATAAAAAGAAAGAGATATAGACAATACTTACAGAAACAAATATGGTGGGATAATCAATTATTTTCAAGCAAAATCCATAATCCGGAGGGTAAAAACTGAAGGCCATTCAAAGAAAGAAATAATTTTCAAGGTGGGGATCGCAGAAATGGATATGGGGTCAACTTCTGAAAAGAAACAGAATGCCAATTATAGTCGAATCATTCTCTCTCTCTCCAACACGCGTCATTGTATAAAATACTGAATTTATAGTACTGTGTGTTTCACTGATGATTCATTGTGATTACGTAAGCGTTGCCATGTACAATATCATACCTTTTTTAAGTAAAAGGCATACATGAACATGTTTAGTATGTAAAATATAAATATTTAAAAATAAATTGAATTAATCTTAAAACTTGAACTATACAAAGTCGAGCATCTCGACTCGGCTTGGGGGATTTCATCGAAAAGATTCCTAGGAATACAAATTTGTAAGATCCAGTTTCTTTTGTTACTTTTCTTGGGTGAAAATGAAAGGAAAGAAAGAGACGACTAATTTTAGTTGTAAGCATGTGAATTTGATTTTTAGCATATCATAGTCGATGTAAATAAAATATCTTCAGAATATTTGATTTTCAAAATTATCTCATCACTTAATTAATGACATCTCATACAAATAATTTATCCTATCACATCGGGCCGATAAGCATGATGAAGATATGTGAGAGCAACATCCACGTTAATGTAGTTCACGAATTGCAAAATTGCACGTCATACAGCAATGAATTATAGTACTTTCCTATAACACGACAAAAAACATTACCTATTTGGCTGAATTGAAAAAAATAATTGGACATTAGTTTAAATTGCTGCTGGTTTAGATTGCATATTAGTTTCCTGACGATATTTTTCCATGCTTTGGTTTATAGATAAATGGAATTGTTGTGAAAATTTCCACTTTTGTTCTATAGCCGCCATGACAGAAGACCTTTTGCTTTTTTATTTTATTTTGCAGGTGGAGGGAGGGTATAATATTTCACGTGGCGGCGGGTTGATTGCAACTATATCCGTAGTCCCAAATATTTGGAAGTAATTATTCATTTCTCTATCTGGCATTAGCACGATAGATGAGTTACTAGAGAGGCTTATTGGTGCCGTCTGAGTTTCTCATTTAGAACTATCATCTGCATTTGTTCCCATCCCATACTCGAATCAGATTCAGCACAGCCCAGCCAAGCAAATCGTGACGTGATATTCATCAAATTTTCAATATCTAATTTTGTTTGAAATATTCCATTCGTGCAAGTAAAATATGAGCGCGGATTTTACATCCTTTTAGGTACTCAAGAATAGGTATTTGTGTAACTTGTAGTTTATTTTTGACATGTACAACATTCAAGATTCCTATGAAATTCTAATCAATCTTGTAGTATGGAAAATGAACCAGAAAAATTATTTTTGTTACAGCTTTTGGATGAAATTTACACTGTCAGGTGCATACACAAATCATGCTGATGGAAGAATTTCCAGGGCAACTTCCTTGAGGGATGGCATCTCTTGTTGACGATGCAAACAAACATATTTGTTTCTCACTTTCCTCAGAACTTTCCAAGGACCTGGATAGCACCTATTCATACATATAGATAGAGAGGGAGGAAGAGAGAGAATTGTTATGTTCGATAAATTCATCAAATGAAGCAATATAATGTTTGGTATGCAATACTAGTATATATTTTTCTTCTTTAATACTATCAAAGCGTTATCTAATTCTCTTTGCCAAATACGCCATCAAGTTTCCAGATGATCGACTTCAACTTTTAGAGAAGAAGAGTTCGACAAGTAACGAACCTGAAGAGGACTCCTCCGTTTCGTCCTTTGAAGTTGTGAATGTAATATACAGTCTCCATCTTAGGCAAGAAAGTTTGGGTAAGTGCAGCCAGTTTGGGATAGAAAAATGATGGATAATCTTAAAGTGGTCGTGGAAAACTTTATAATCTTAAAAGAAGTATTTTTCCATCTAACAAAAGAGCTACAAGATTAGAAGCAGATATTACTAAATACATGTTCGGCAAACTAAAATTATAATATAAGTTGGTGAAATGTATTTTCTATCCACACATTTCATAGGATCCACAATAATTATGCCATATTTTCTACACATTCTATACGACTCGTAGCTTATCAGCACTTAAAACTTAAAAGCACTACCAAATATAATCCTACTACATAAGAAAACCACTGCCTTCTTTTTCTCGATTCACTATTTCGTAGGCTCCATCAAAACTAGCTCCCTCAATTCCTCAAGGACTCAAAACTTCGTTAACAAATCAGTACAAGGATCAGAACATACACCTAAAATGGCAAAATTGAGCATGTTTGACTGAGCTTAAATAGTTTACTTATAGTCTAATACATATATATATATATATGTTCCCACCCCCCCCCCTCCCCCCAAAGCTGCAAATAATTACTTTTGACAGTAAGGTAAGAATACCATGCAGCACAGCAACAAAGTATAATTATGCATAACAACTCAAAATGTGTAAGAAAGGATACATCCGGATCTTATTCTGTCAAGCTCCCCATTGAATATAATCAGTTTCCTCCAAGTGTTCACTACTGCTTCTTTATAAAGCTCCTCCACCACAAGCATCTCTAGATTGAAAACGAGAATCTGATCAACATAAACAACTTTGGAAAGGAGAAAAAAAGAAGAGTAATGGCTTGAATATCAAATGAGAGACCAAGAGTAAGCTTGTACCGTTGACATTAAAATATGGATAGGCGACTAGGAAGAGTTCATCTTCTGGCTTCACACGGTCGGACATTTTAACTTTTGATACAAACCCAAAATCTTCGAACAATGAAGGCTTTGTTAGATAGTCCAATTTTAGAGAAGCTCCTCCAAAAGCTGAGTTTCTTGCAAATGTGACTTCACTGGCCTCTGGAAAAAACTGCAAGATTTCTGAAAGCGTTTCATGAACATGAACTCGTATGTAAGAGTGTAGAATTTGATGGGAAGAGCAATAATAACAAAAATACAAACTGGCTGCTGAAACCTTGTACTTGGAGAAGATAATTGTGAATGTAATGTAGAAATAAAAATCTGAAGAGTTAAAAGTAATGAATTACTAAAATTTCACTCTTAATATTCGTTACATAATGCATCATTGGAAAGGTGAACCAACTGTTACCTGAGTTAGACTACTTCGAACATTAAAAGGCTACTGCTTCTATATTCAATACCCTTTATTATTTACCAACGAACCAGGATATTTAGATATCAATAGTTGTAAGATGCTCAAAACAATAAAAGAACGGTGAACTATTCATAATCCAGAAGTTTACAGATCTTACTAGAACATGTAACATTCCCCTGCATATCAACATGCAGTTTTCAAGTTCCCTCGTAAGTATTTATCGTTTTAAAGTCGTTGACTTTCTGGAGTTGAATTTGAACATGTTATATCTACTTGAAAGGGTATTACTATTAAAACCGTAAATTTCTCCAAGAAAATATCGTTTATCATACCCATGGATATAAAATCCTAAACTTTTCATTAGATAATGTGAATATTATATGAAAGTTCAAGACGTACAATTCTAGTCTGTGTGGCTTTCTCTGGACTTATGACAAGGTCACAGAATTCACGAATAAGCTGCAAACTTCCAGTCATTTCTATACCGCCTTCACCATCACCTGGTACAATCATGACATTTGCAAGTGTAAAAACATCTTAATACAATTTCAAAGGTAGCTACTGTGAGATAAAGTGGAAAGAAGATGACTACCTGGCACGGATTCCAATCCAGCAGTCGGGAACTCAATTTCCTGTGGCAGAAACTTGTTGCTCACAAACTCTGGAATTTTGAATATGATAATTGTTTATTTATTTCTTCTTTTTGCTACGAAAAAATAAAGATTGAGAAAGAAACAAACTAACTCACCATCAGTTGCTTGTCATCTTTTAGAGCCAATACAGTTGCTGTTTTAGCCTGTGAAGCATTACAATGATCCCATGTAAGTTAGGAAGTAAATATATTGCAAATCACCAACTGCTATTCCTAAGCAATAAAGAGAATGATGGACTCTTATATGTTAATAATCTCTTCTTAAATTGTTAAAAAAGGTCGATTGAACTTCTTTTTTTTTTCCCTCTAAAGATTCATCAAAACCGATTATTTCATAATGTTACTCTGGAACGCAGAGGCGGAGCCATGAGATTACAAATACATTATAGAAAAAAAATTCCATAAATTTTAATTACATATAAAAAAAATGGCTGCCCCTATCTCCGCCCCTGCTGGAACAAGTTGGAATTTTCATAACAGGTGGCGAAAACACCAAAAGAGGACTTAAGAGTTCAGCATATGCATAAGAAATATCTATGAAAGACTTACTTGCTGAAGAAGTTCGTTATAATCACTAGGAAATGGTACATCGAAATCGACAGATGAACCACTTTCCCCAGAAGCAGCATTATTTACAAAATCATGTTTCTTCAGAATCTTCATCTTTCCTTCGTCTTTCTTTATCGGAAACCCCCCAAAATAAAAGCCCTAAATTGTGTTCAAAAACGGCAAACAGTAATATTAACACAAAATTGATTATCTCAACTTTGAATGCATAAAAGAAGGAAAAGAAAAACAAGAAGAAATTAAAAATTAAGTACATTATAAAGCTTCTAATTTTCCAAAAAAAATAGCAACATTATGTTTGTGTGTCATGTCGCTTAACATCAACATTCAAGGCTACACCTTTTCAGATCAAACGAGCAATCGAACCGATTTAAGAACAAACATGTTCTCAAACAAGTCACAATTTTGTGGAGCATTTTAAGGGTACAATTCTACAACTCGTGTACTTCATGGTTCAATTACATATTCAAGAACAATACAATTTCCAAAATTTGTATGGCAACTAAATTTAAATGTATTTGCAGAAAAAAATGCTTAGAGTAAAAATTACCTTAGATTTTGATATAGCAGAGATTGGAATAGGAATCCCACAAACGGTTAATAGCATTTTGAAATCAAATGGGAATTTGATTGGATGCTAATAAACATGCATATTTGTCTGTATGAATGTGCGGTTTTCATTTGGCTAAGGCTCTAATTATAATTTGACTACAAAATATTGCTCTCTTTTTTTTCTTCTCTAAAAGGTTTTTCTTTTCTGCAAATTCATTATAGTACTCAGATAAATAAAATAAAATAAATTCGATTGTGTTTTTATTCTTAAAATGCATATAAAAAAGTATTTAGACAATATTATTGAATAGTAGGTATTTAAAATAACTTTGAATACGAGTGTCTATTCATTTGACATCATTGTTGAGTAAACTAAGTTTTTAAAACTTACATGACATATGGAAGTATTGAAGAAGGCTATTTGATCAAATATATAGCAACAAAAACTCTTATATCAAATCATAAAAAATAAAACACAAATGAAACTATTCAATGGATCTTGTTGCAATTTTTTCGAAAAAATTATGAACCATTTTTAGAATAATTTTTAAACCCAACGAAATATTTTATTCAGTGTTGTCAAAGAAGCAATTTATTGTGACTGTCAAGTCATTTTGTGAAGGAAGGATCGAGTTGCTACATGCCCTATAGGTTGAGGCGACGATACAACTTTCCTAAATATAATAACTTCACTAAATTGGTAATTTGGTATAATGAGTATTTTTATGAACATAGTTCAAGATAAAGGAGTTGGAGCATCAAACTCTAAAGTGTTCAACTTGAATTGCCTACATATTATCAGGTCCACTACCTTGAATATGAAATAATGCAAGCCAATCATCTTTATTTGCATCAACTTCAAGTTCCTTCTCTGTTATGGATTGCTTGTATAACCTTCACTGAGACCACCTGGTGACCTGTGGAAAATATTAACATTTATAATCAATTATTTGATAAGCACTGGGAATAAAATAACTTCACAAGAGATGAATTTCTGGGAATATATGTTGCTAGCATTTGTAGCTCTACCATACCTTAAAAGACAATAAAGCTCTAAGATATGGTGAAAAACTGGATCTGTTCTTTTCCTTCATAAATGCGAGCCTTGAAAATTACATTAACCAAATTATCAGTATAAATATAAAACAGATGTTAAAATTCAAGAACAAAATCAAAGGCATCAAGGAAGGTAATGTGCCTGAGTAGATAAGAACTTCAGTGACTTAACCATCTTGCTTGCCTGATAAGACTCTATCTTCCTACAGTGCATCGTTAGCAGAAATTAATAATGTGATCAATGACTTCGAATAAACATGATCAATTATTATCAAGAAAGACCTCTCTTTCGGCACCAATGCAAATACAATTGGACAAAGAAATGTCCAAATAACAAGATTTTTTTCTACCAGCATCAATGTCAGCTAGGCTTTAGAGTTGCAAATCTGAATTTTTTGCTTTAATTTATCAAATAAATAGTCATATTAAAAGGTAACTGATACAGTAGTTTCACTTGATTAACTTCAAAAGCACGTTTTCACGCCAAGGGTACATGAGAAGGCCATCTCCCCACGGGGCTGTTGAAAACAATACTATTGTATATGAAATTTAAGCATTCTTCATGTGTATCCATCAAACTCTTCATAAGCAAGACTGTGTAAACTTATATGACAGAAAAGTTCGAGAGAAGTGAAGCGTTTATTGGTGAGGCATTGGACAAAGTCGCATACAAAAAACTTTCAGTTGTTTATTCCATCAAGAGGCCCTACCTTTTCTTGTAGTTTATCTTAGAAGCAATCATGAACTTACAATTTTGTCAAAGAGTTCACTGCCATTAACAAATTCCATAACAATAACATTATATATCTTTGTTTTGCTTACAGTAACCTAGATTACCCCAAATTCATCAGTCAAATTTTGCCAATAAATACACAAGAAATGCATACAAAACCGACTACTCCAGGAGACGTGCAATATATCCCTTACTATTCCTCGATAAATGGGCTAAACAAGTTAACTCCAACCACATGCCTCATACATGCAGAAGACATTTGGGTGTCTGATTAACTTCATGGTCGAGATTTCGCGCTTAATCTGCAAGAGAGCACAAAATTAAGACACAGTCAGAAATGTTTCCATGATGTAAATTGCCCAAAATGAAAGACTTGGAAAACAAAACTTTATTAAAAAATTCATAAAAAAGATAATTCAAGCGGTATCAACTTACAATTGAGATTTATTGTAGCATCTTTAATCTATCAATTTAAATTTCAATCATCCACTCAAATATGTTTAAATGTTTGAGGAAATAGTTTGGTGCCCCATATCAGCAATTGCATACATGATCAGTCAATTTCACTAACAAAGAAAAGAGATGTACAACCTTGGAAAATATTTCTTTGTTCTGTTTCTTTTACTCAAGAACACCCTGGTAAACAGTAATAAGGTACCATTAGTTATCATTCAGCACTACAAATCAATAAAATAGTAAGAAAAAAAAATCAGTTGTTGAAATTTTAAAAGTGAACCCAAACTTCTTTGGTACATGAACACAATTTAAAGCAAAACTCAAACACCAACCTATGAAACAAAGCTAAAGAAGGTTTAGAAACAAGTAAATATTGAATTAATTGATTAATACCCTGACCAATCATGTTGTGCTTAAGAACCTTCTCTTTATCAAGAATCATGATGGCCACAGTTACAAACAACTTATTGTCCATCAATACTCTTCATGGGTTCAAGCAACAAAGCTTTTGCACCCTCATCAGTTTTCTAAACAAATAATGGATAACCTTTTGACTTCCTAGTCCGCTTTATCAAACCCTAGAGGCCCTTCCGCAATCTCCACCATACATGGAAAAAATCCCTAACAATTCAAGAGTAACCGCGCATCAAAATAACAAATACAGAAAAACTGGCTTAATGCAGAGGAATTAAGTCTGGAAAATAAATTGTGTCCATAAAGAAATCATATATTATGTATTTCATCCACATGTGAATCATTTTACATTTCAGAAGGCGAGTTCAAAAATTGTTTATTTACCTTCTTAAGTTTCAAATTTTGAATTAACTTCGAAGAAAAGATTACAACACACAATACTGAGCAAACAAAAAAGTAGAATTCTAGAATCACGCATAACAAATTAGAAGTAATGAATGCTATTGAGAACCCAATTGATGAAACGTGTTCAAAGGCCGTTAATCTCACAAAATCATACATGAAAACAATATCCAGAACTTACAGGTAAAACTTTCACAGAATATTTTATGATACTTGGAACGACAACCTTTCCTTGATTAGCTATCTGTGCAACAATAACTATGAATCTTTAAGTAGAATTCACAAAAATCTAAATGAAGAAGGGGAAGCAATGAAGAAACAACATGTCAGTGGCATGCATAATGCTAGAAGACATCCAGATTCCTTTTTTCTACCGTAAAGATGCCATAAAATTGTTGAGAAATTATTTAATTTGCCATGCGGGCCGACATATGTAATTAATTGTGTATAAATGTTATCTTAAAGTTAAGCGCAAAATTGAAGTGATCTAATAAATAATTAAGTAATTGGGTTTTGGACATCTAAATAAAGTGTTAGCCGAATTATATGTATAGAGACCGGATCCATTAAAGTTTGTATTAAATTTTCAGTGATTTGACATGAAGATCTTGGCAAATTTATAAAATTTAAGTTTCATGAAAATTTTTTTACAAGTGGTATCAGAGTCAATTCATATTTAATCATTGAGAATCGAAATTTTAATTTCGTTATTGTGATAATTTCATTGTTTTCGAATTTAACAATCCAAATTTAATTTTTTTGTTAAATTTGAAAAAATTTGCAGAATGTTATTGAATTTCAGTTTTTTAAGTTCAGTTACTGGGGCGGCGGCGTCCCCATCTAAAATTTGGATTTTAGGGTTTTTTTTAAGGTTTGAGTGAATTTGGGGACGGGGGCTTGTTGAAAATTTGAAGTGTTTGGACCCTTGATTGCAATTTCAAATTAGGGTTAAGTTTTAGTGTTTCAGCCCCTGCAATTTACAACTTTGGTTATTCGGCCCATTTAAAAATTCATCCAATTGGGCCTTTTAAAGTTCCGGGTTTAATAATTCAGTTCCTAAAGTTTGAAAATAAATTTATTTGAGACATTAAAGTTCTGAATTTTATAATTAAGTCCCTAAAAGTTCATAATTGGTTTAAATTGACCCCTAAAGTTTTGAATAATTAATTTTTGGATCCCTAAAGTTTTGAATAATTTATTTTTGACTCCTAAAGTTTTTAATAATTAATTATTGACCCATAATTTTCAATAATTAATTATTGACCCATAATGCTCTGGATAATTACTTTTTTATCCCTAAAGTTCTGAATTATTAACCCCAGACCCCTAAAATTTCTTAATAAAATAAAAGAATTAAGGATTAACAATTAAAATTAAAATTTTGATATTTAAGATTTCTTTTGAATTACTAATTTTTCTAAATAAATTAATTGAAGTAACACGTTACCAAAGTGACATCTCTTGCCTAGATTAATTTATTTGAAATATTAGGAATATTGTGTGTACGTAACTCATGTGGGTATTGACCGACCCAAAGGAATGTTGGGTTATGTCCATGTCGGTTGCCATTTCTGAAAATCAAACAAAATTAGTTCCTGAAATTAACAATATAATTTTTTTCTTCGGAATTTGTTTTAAGTTTGTTATAAAAAATATTTGTGAACAAATAATCTAAATAGAGAATAAATAATTCAGTTGGACTTTAAAACTTAAGGCATGTGTGAACACAGTATCCTTAAAACAAATTCGCCCTCCCACCGTAGGTGTTTGAGATTTAACTTGAGCGTCTGTTTTCTAGGGTATAACGGTAAACCAATAGAGTCCGAGTACTGCAGATTTTATTCCGACGAACTGACTTAATATCTGAACAATATCACCACCAAGACCTTGAGATACGGTAAAATATGTATGTAGACAGAGGACAATTTCGTTTGTTTTGGAACTATAATGCAGACCGTTTCTTCATATCTGGAACGGTGAAAAACTGAGGCTTTATATAAACTTAACCCAAATAATTACGAGTTAAATATGTTCATTAACACAATGACAATAATCATTGGAGTTTCAGAAACCAAAAGTTAGTTCAATAACCATTGGAGTTTCAATAGTTTTAAACTTAATGACAATAATCATCGGAGTTTCAGAAACCAAAACTCAGCTGTTGGAGGCAAAAAAATAAAAAAAAATTGACAAAAAGTAGGCCATCCTAAGGAGTCAATTTTTTTTTGGTCAATTCGGTCCAACATTCGTGTACGCAGGTTGCATCCGTACACAAATCAATGTCCAAAACCTATTTCGATCCGTGATTTGCACCCTTCTCTGCGCGCGCACGTGGAAAGAGTCTCTATACTACATATGATTACACACGATTACACACTTCCAAAGTGTAACCATATATAAAGTGGTTCTTACTTTCATCAATTTCCCGTGCCATAAATTCAAATTTAGTTTTTCTTCCAGCATAAACCTTATTCCAATGGTCAACTTTAAATTTCAATTTCTCATTCACCCAATTTCATTTTTGGCAAGTAAATACATGATTTTGATGTTCTCAAGGAGGAGAACACAAATTAATGTTGATCTTTAAAAAAAAGCAAACGGGTCTCACTCAAAATTTATGTCAAAGTCAGCCATCACCTCATTTTTTTCCAACAAAATCGATATC
>CAIGRP010130659.1:0-13434 GCA_903798385.1 Fraxinus cuspidata
GTAGGAATAAACCTAGGTCCAAACTTGTGTGGTCGCTGATATCTATTCCTAGGTTGATAAGTCCTACATTGTCTAGTTGGCTTCTGTTCTACAATACCCTTATATCTTAAAATGTGTACAAATCTGGTACAGTAGAGTAAAATTGTATGTTAATTACATGTTATGGAATTGTGTTAGTTGCAAAATTGAATCCTCCATTTTTTACTACATGTTATGGATTTGCATTAATTATAGGATGTGAATTATGGATTTTTATTCTTTTAAATTTAAATTTCAAGTGTTTTAGGCTATAAGTATTTTAAGTTTTATTCATTTCTTTATTGGGCATGAAGAGCAAGTAAAAATAAAATAAAATTGAATGAACTTGAATTGGACCCAAAACCCAACACTATATATATATATATATAAGATTCAATTAGGGTCAATCCCCAAATTGAACCAATTCGAACCGATTCGGTTTGGATTGGTTCAGTTTAAGAGCTAAATTATATCAGCTTGGGAATTCAATTAATACTCTATATAAACCTAAACACTACAGTACATTAATTATACTCATACTTGGTCATAATATACATGTTCAAGTACACCATACACGATACCGTCGTAAAGACTTTTTACCTATTTTATTTTTATTTTTTAATTAACTGCCTAAAAAGTATTAAAAAAATGAGATACATGCAATAATGAATTAATTAATTAAAACATGCTTCAAAAGTACCGAACCAACTCTGTATACAAACACTCTTGCCTTCATAATTTTTCAAATTACTCTTTTTCACCCAAACTCACTTTATTATTGGAAAAATTCATTTGACTATCAAAATTCTAACTTCTATTTCTATTTCTATTCAGAAATTTATGACACTTAAATCTTATATGTCCGAACTCACCACAATTGAAACAGGTATGAATAAACCTAGGTCCAAAGTTGTGTGGTAGCTGTTATCTATTTCTAGGTTGGTAAGTCCTATGTTGTCTAGTAGGCTTCTGTTCTATGATACCCTTATTCTTGAGTTCAGAATTAGGAACACACGTAGACTGGTTGGTGGTTGGAATAAAAATGGTTTTAGAAGTACTAACTATATTATGATTGGTCTCATTATATCCTTGACATCCATCCACTAGAGCATGCAAGAAGTTGAGACTTGAAATCTTCAAATTTGCTCAAAAGGTTCTTAACTTGAATTTCTAATTTCTCATTCTCAACGGCTAGCTTACTCAGATTTTTTGTAGAATTCTGAGGTCAGTTATGTGTCTCTCTCTATCTCAAGTTCATTAACCTTCCTCAATACAGTTTTATTGATCTTTTTTATCTTAAGACTTTTAGAGTCCGAGTTGTCGATCCATCGAGAAATATTTACTTTCGCTTGCACAACTTTAATCAATTTAATTCTAACAATAAAAACAAACACACAATAAGAATTGGATTTTAAAAATTAGTAAAATTAACTAAAAATTTACAAAATAAGAAAACACGACACTAAGGAATTTCAGAGAAAAACACGGCTGGGATTCATGCTTCGCTTAACCATCCCATAATTAACAAATTACTCATTTACGTTGTTAGACCCGATTTTCTAAGTTTAGCTAATTATCTCTCAAGCGAAATTAACCCTAATTGATTTTTTTAACCTACTATATCTCTATGTCGGTTAGAACCACACAACCGCATTAAATCTTCATGAAAATAATTGAATGGGTCACCTAGGATTATGGTATATCTCCATACCATACAAGAACCTAGGGTTTCGACTAGTTGGTCCAAAATGCACAATTTTTCTCTCCAAAGATGTACAAATCACTAAACGTAATCATTTATTAGCCTTATAAAGGAAAATGCAAGAAATACAATAGTATATACACATGGAAATAAGCATTTTAACATTAAAAACAAATATTGAAATTAATAAAGTTAAGGATTTGTGTTAGTTGCAAAATTCAAACCCCCATTTTTAATTACATATTATGGATTTGCGTTAATTATAGGATGTGAATTATGGATTTTTATTCTTTCAAATTTCAATTTCAAGTGTTTTAGGCTATATCTGTTTTAAGTTTTATTCGTTTCTTTATTGAGCATGAGGAGCAAGTTAAAAAAAATAAAATTGAATGAACTTGAATTGGACCCAAAACCATATATACACACACACACACACACACACACACACACACACATATCGGCTTGGGAATTCACAAAAACTGACTTAGTTGGTTTTGGTTTTGGCTTGGGGTTGAAATCGACTCAACCCGAACCATTTTG
Organism: Fraxinus cuspidata; assembly: GCA_903798385.1. Taxonomy (NCBI): domain Eukaryota; kingdom Viridiplantae; phylum Streptophyta; class Magnoliopsida; order Lamiales; family Oleaceae; genus Fraxinus; species Fraxinus cuspidata. Next base: position 2,261 of record CAIGRP010130659.1, read on the forward strand.
AGGCCTATACGCTTGCATCCCTGTCAACATCTAAATCATAGATATTGTATGAATTGTAAATAAATGATATGTTAGGTAAATTTTTATACAAGTTATGACAAAATGAGATTAGAGCGTAATTATCGTTTAGTATCAAGTGCTGGTATAATCAGCAATAGATGAGATATAAGAGTCACAAAACAGCATTTATGATTAAGAAATCAAAGTTTAACTATGAAACTCTTCAAACATTTTTCATCGCATTATTATTTTCAAACTAATATAAATTGTTCCTGAATTCTCTTCCTTTACGGTAGAGTAAAATAACTCATTTTCCCATTGTATTTCTAAATAAGCAAAACTAAAATAGTGCAAAAATACAATGTGGATGAAAACCATGATTAAAGATAATTTTCTGATCAATGAAATGTTAAAAATTAGGGTGTGGTGAAGAAAACAATTAAGGAAATAAATGTGATAATTAATGAAGGTTAATGATTTTGAATATAATTAAAATGTGGTGTCGATATCACCATCCAGGAATTAAACAAATATAAAACAATGAACAGTTAATGCAAATAAAAATAAAGGGAAATTGACAGCTGGGTTTCCAAACATTGACCCTTGTAGCAATTGGATCCCCATTCTTCATTTCTGGACACTTGAATCTTCAAACATAGACACACTTGTGTCCTAGATGGACAATTCTCGTGTGTCCTATTTTCATATTCCAAGCTACATTGTACCGCATACGTGAAGTGATTTAAGAGCATTTTTATCATTTCTTTTGTCTTTCCTCTACATTACGATGTGAGACAACCTTCAAAAGTCGAAATTTTTGTTCTTCGCATTCTTGACGCCAAATCCCTAATTTTCTTTTCGAGATTCCCTTAATCGGTTGGGAAGATTTTAAAGTAGGACTCTAGAAAGTTGTCTAACAAAGTAACTTAGAAGTAAATGAATAAGATGACAAAAATACCCTTAGAAGTTAACCTCTTGGAATTTGACCATCTATTCAATGTTCATAACCTTTTATGAGATTCAGGTATGGAAACGAAATGGAATTGTACTCAATGGGCCCACTAATAATCAGATATATGTAAGAACTTGAATGCACAGTCAGAAAAAATTGAAGTTCAAACAGAAAAATTAGAGAATTTTTTAAGGAAAAATCTGGAGCAAAAACTTCACAATAAAGGCAAAGAAAAATATCTACAATATAGAAAAGAAAAAGAAAGGAAAGCACCAGAAGTAGGTACCATGCACATTAGAATTTCTTGGTTTTTCCTTTACTGAAATTTGAAATTTTCGTAAATGCAATGCCACGTTTCGGAAATCTTGCATGTATTACATATTTCATAGAATCTGTAATTTGATTGCGGAAATCTGTCGTCTTTTGAGTAAATTCCTGGCTGTCAAGTTTTGCTTTATGTCGTCCTTCGTTTACTTCTTCTACTGATTTTCTATTGCATTGGCGTTATTTCTTCATTCACTTTCTTTTATTTCTCTCTGTTTTCTGGGATTTCGAGGGAAAGAGTAAATGTCGGTTTCATCTTCCAGTTTTGCAAGAACAAAGAATGTCTGAAAATTTGGCTTCTGACTTTGTTCTTTCAGAGGAGGCTGAGGAGCAGTTAAACACAAATGTCATTGAGGCTGGGAAAGCTATTCTTGAGCTCTCATATACCAACGAAGAGCTCTTGCAAGAATAGGATGTAAGCCTCATATTTCTGTCAAAACAATCTAAATGAGTTTTTTTTGTGTTCGGCCTACACAAGGATTTTGCTTGACTGAATTTCATTTTTTATGAATCCACAATAAAGTGTTTAGAAGTTTGATTCTTCTTATAGATGATTTTCTGTTGATTATTTTGATGATCAAACTCTTCATGGAATGTTGTTGATGGCACTTAATGATTTTGCTTCAAGGGGTGGTTGGCAAAAAAAATGGGATAAATCTTTCGTGATTGATGATGCTCTTTTTATAAACCGAGTTTTGATTCGAATTTATGGTTGATTTTATTGTTATTTAATTGCAAAGCAATAGAATCTAAAGTTAATTCTTTTGACAACTAAACACTCCGCGGATTATCTTTTATTATTTGAGATCTGTGTGTTTGATTTCAGATATGGATGATTCAGCTACTTTTGTTTAATTGCAAAGGATTATAATTTAAAGTTAAAGGATCCTTTCGATAATTAAACTCTTTGTGGGTTGATGATGTCCAAAATTTCTCATCCATTAAGCTGTTCTTCTAGTGTGAATAATTGTTGGTTCAGAAGTGGTAGACTCACTTGAGTTATGATGTCGTTGATGTTCAAAACATAAGAAAATTTTGAGGGATATGGCTACATTGAAGTATAAGTTTGGCCATGTAATCACTGATGGAGAAAAGAAGCGACAACTAGGTTAGTCTCGTTGATGGCCAGAAATTCTAAATTGTGGTAATTTTCGTTGTGTTGTTTTGTCGATTTGATGCAAACCTAGGATAAGTGGTGAACTATGGGGGAGGCATGGGTTAACAGCAGCCTTTACTGAACTGAAATTTTCCTTATGGCCCTCAACATCAGTGCACGAAGAAGTACTTTGATAAATCTCAAAATAGACACGTAAAAGACATGTCAGAGTATAAAAGTATAACATCTGGCTTGACCACAGCTAGATATATTAGGTTAAGATCTTGTAATAAAATTGGTGTACGAGAGGCAGTGGAGTGTTTTTTTGTAATCGTAATTCTGTCAATCACTTTTGGTAAGTTAAAGGGGCAGCATTGAAGAATTTCTGGTTTATTGTATAAATGGACAACAGAGGAAAGCCAGGAAAACTTTTTATCACAGTGACTTGGAATGAATTCCATAATTAAACTGGAACCTACTTATGTGGTAATTATTTACATCTAAACTCAGATTTCTGTATTGCAAAGAAAACCTGATTGTTAATGATGTTTTGGTGTCAATTGTCTTTCTCTTCTGTTTCACTTTCATATCTGTTTACTTTCGTTATCTTTGATCTCCACAATTCTGTGTTTGACATTAGTAAGTGAAAATGTTTGACAATAAATAGAATGTCGATCTTAGCTTTTCAGTTTTTTTTAAAAGTCATTATTCTTTGTGTCATTAACTGTTTTTCCTTCTTAATGTTTATGACCAGCGTAACATAAATGAATTCTCTGATTTTTGTTGGGCATATAGATATTAGAGAATCTATTGTCGAAAGTAAGACGAGAAAAAGAAAAACGAAATGAAAAAGGATGATAACATGAAGGTACTTAACATCTGAAATTGTTTGTGTTGTTTCTTATGCAGGTTGCTGGGAAACACGTGACTACTCAAAGTAGCAAAAGGAAAAATGATTATTAGAGGAACATCTATATATAGTGTGTTTGAAGTCCATTTTTGATATCCTTGTCTTTATCTATTGCCAAGTTGTAATGAATTAAGATAAGTGGTTCATTAAGGTGTATTGCTATCTATTTTGAATTCTAGAGTCACTTATAAAGAACGGAGGTCTAGACATCTTTCCCCATATATCTTACTCATTGTTCTACAATATAAGTATTTACATCCATCTTTCTATTTTATGTCTATCATGGTTATAATCTTGATAATACAAGAAGTGTGGCTACGAATAGATTGTCAAACTGCATGTTATCAGTGATAATATGTGGTGATTTTAAAACTGTAATTAAACTTCTTCTGCCTTTGTTCATTCACAGCCAAGGATTTGATGTTATCTTGATACACCCCAATTCCTTAGACAGATTATTTTCCTTGTTTTATAGCTTTCTCGAAATCTTAACTTCGTGCAATAATTGGTGCTAAAAAGGAGAGTTCGAGCTGGTTTTATAAATTTAGTGATGGCAGGCGTCCTCACATGATTAATCAGGGTTTCTCTCATTTTGTCTTGGTCAGAATTAAATAAGTCTAGATGACCTACTATCAGAAACTCAATTTTAAATCATGAAGAATCTCCCCAACAAGATTTTCTAATCACAGCTTCTCGGAATGCATAACTTCTTACCTTATCCTCTTTGTTGATATGCAATCAACAACAATATATCTATTCTTGTGCGTATACCTTGTTAGATATAATTAGATATAATATTTAGTTATTTAGTTTCCTTTTTTGTTTACCTTAGGTTGTAGTATATAGGACGCTCATACAATTTGTTTTCTTCCTCCATCTCTTAGTTCTTCTCTCTTGTTGGATTTATCAAATTAGTTTGTATTATTCTCATGGTAGCAGAGCCTACCTCATGGGTTTCTTCGTGGTAGTCAATGGTTGATTGAATTTTGTCAACATCTTCAAATCTGATTTCATTGCCAGTTTTCGATCTCGTTGCGGGAAGGTGATTTGGGAGGTCTTCATTGATCGTGAAGGTGTGTGGGTGTAATTTATTCGTGCGGGCTATTGCTGAAGGTGCCTTCAAACCTGCTCTTGTCGGAGATCTCTGTCAGCAAATTCTTCCTGCAGATTGGAAAGTATCATCTTGGCGGTAAGTGTATTGGGCTACAATAGTAATTCTTTGTTTGGGCTCATTTTTTTTTTTTTTTGTGTGTGTGTGTTGATCTTGCTATTGGGCTAAAATATTTGGTGTAATTATTGGGTTACGTAAGTCTATTGAGAAGCAATATTTGTTCTCAGTTTTGCCTGCTTTATTAGTGTGTTGGAGATTTTAAAAAAATTGTGGGCTGAAGTGGAAGGAAGTGGTTTTTTTTAATGAACTCATAATGAAACAAACCAAAGGGTTTTATTTTGGGTGATTTCGTTGATTCGTAGTTCACTATTTGTTTAATTGTGATGGAAATGGAAAGACATGATTCACTTCAATCCATTAGTGTTAGATTAAATGTGATGAGAAATTTTCTAAAGGGAAAAAGATTGTGGAGTTATGTTAGTGGAACTCTTGTGAAACCCAAAAATTCTGCTGAGAAATATGTGACAAAGCTGGACAATTGGGAATCAAATAATGCGAAAATTCTTACATGGATTCATAATTATGTTGAGCAATTAATTGGTACTCAATCGGCAAAGTTTGAAACAACAAAGGAAGTTTGGGAACATTTTCACGAGTTGTATACCAAGTCTAACTTCGATAAGCAGTATTAGTTGAAGATTGATATACGAGCTTTAAAACAAAAGAATTTGATTATTCTTGAGTTTTACACTGCTATGAATTCAATTTAGGATGAGTTGACTATTACAGAATCAGTGGGACTGAAGGCATGTGAAGAATATATTACTTTTAGAGAGGAGCAGCGATTAGTTCAGTTTTTTATGGCACTTCGTAGTGATTTTGAGGGACTTAAAGGCTCTATCTTGCATCACACTCCACTTCCCTCAGTTTATTCGGTAGTTAGTGAACTTGTAGCTGAGTAAACACGTTCGAAATCTCTTGTAGGAGAAGTATCTCGTCCTCCATCTAGTACCTCAGTGTTGGTTATACCATCTCGACCATCTACACAAAATCAAAACAAAGGTTATGTGAGAGATGCTAGTGATGAGTGTAACTTTTGCAAACAAAATGGACATTGGAAATCTTATAGTCCTAAATTATTAAAGAAACAGCAGCCACAACCACATCAAACTTAACTGCCACCATGCCACCTACTGACTCGTCTATACTTGAAGAACCACCTTCCTCTAGTCCCATATTGACTGATTTAGTAGAGCAGTTTCAAAAGTTCTTAGCCACATGATATATTAGCCTCTACTTATATAGGTTTGTCATCTCAAAGTCATTAAGGTATTTCTTTCTCATGGATCTTTGACTCGGGTGCTTCCAAACACATATCGTGTAACTAAAAAAAAAATTAATGAGTTGCGCCCTTCTAACTCATCTATGTCTCTTATGGCGGCTGATGGTACACCATTGCCTTTAGCAGGTGTTGGTTCTGTTAACATACATAATTTATCGCCTTTCAGATGTTTATTATGTTCTGACTCTTATTTTGAATCTTATTTCTATTGGCCAGTTGTGTGATTTTGAATACTTAGTTCAATTTTCTTTTATTGCTTGTCATTTAAAGAATCCTCAATCTTAGAAGTTGATTGTGATAGGTCGTAGATAATGAGGGTTATATGTTCTGGACAATCTGAGACCACCACACGTTGTACCCTCTGGTGTTGACTTGTCATCTTTCCATTTGAATTCATCCTTTTCTAGTTTTTATTTGTGGCATTCTAGCTTTGTACATGTTTTTGCTAGTCGTCTGAAATTTTTAGTTTATAAGGGTCAATTGGGAGATTTACAAACTCGTGACATTTTTTATTGTAGTGGTTGCAAATTAGCTAAATTTTCTACTTTACCTTTTACTCGAAGTGTTTCTCATTCAGTTGCACAATTTGATCTTGTTCACTCTGATGTATGGGGACCTGCTCTTATTGCTACAAAAGAAGGATCTAGCTATTATATGTCTTTATTGATGATTATAGTCATTATTGTTGGATTTATCTTATGAAACGACGATCTAACTTTCTTTCTGTTTATCGTTCTTTTAGAGCACTTATTAAAACTCAACATTCTTGGGCAATTAAGTGCTTTAGATGTGACTTGGGTGGAGAATGTACTATGACTGATTTCTCTGAATTGCTTGCTCTTGATAGCACAATTCATCAAACCTTGTGTGCTTATACCTCACAACAAAATGGTGTTGCTGAACGAAAGCTTAGGCACAGTTGGGGAGAAGGAGTTCTCACTGCTGTTTCTCTAATTAATAAGATTCCATATTCTCACACTTTAGGTTTATCACCCTTTAAAACATTGTATGGGCATCCTCATGATTACTTCTCATTAAGAGTCTTTGGCTATACTTGCTTTGTTCTTCGTCCTGAGATCAAACGTAGTAAGTTGACATCTTGCTATGCTATCTGTGTTTTCTTGGGTTATAGGCAGGGACAAAAGGGTTATCGCTGCTTTGATCTCATTAATAAAAAGTTATATGTTTCTCATGTTGTATTTCTTGAGCACATACCATTTTTTTGTTATCTCTGATAATACTTATGACGTGACCAAAACTTATCTTATTCGTTTTGATCCATTCTCTGACGACATTGACAGACCACCTTCTCATACTCTATGTACTGTTGATTCTTCATGTCCTACTGGTACACATGAGCCAGCTCATGATATCCCTTCTCATTTTGTGGCCACCTAAGCACCGTCTGAGATCGATAATCCAGCCCCTGCTCCCTCTCTTTCTTGATATCCTCAGTGTATTCGTAAGACCACTAAGTTACCTAATTTTGCTTATTCTTATTATTCTGAGTCCTTTTGTTGTTTCTAACCTCCATTCACAAGCTATCTAAACCCTCTTTGTATAAAGAAGCTATTCTGGATCCTCTTTTTCAACCGGCTGTAGCTGATGAACTCTCTGTTCTACGCAAGACAAACACTTGGGTCTTGGTTGCATTGCCTTCAAGTAAACATGCTATTGGTTCTCATTGGGTTTATAAGATTAAAACCAAATTTGATGGTTCAGTTGAACGTTACAAGGCTAGATTGGTTGCTAAAGGTTTACTCAACAGTATGGTTTGGATTATGAGGAGACTTTTGCTCCTGTTGCCAAGATTACCACTGTTCATACACTAATTGCAGTTGCATCTGTTCGTCGATGGAGTCTCTCTCAGTTGGATGTTATAAATGCTTTTTTGAATGAAAATCTTCAAGAGGAGGTTTATATGGTTCCTCCTTATGGTCTTTCTCACTCTCCTGGAAATGTTTACAAGCTCAAGAAGGCACTTTATGGCCTTAAACAAGCACCCAATGCCTGGTTTGAGAAATTTTTCACTGTTGTTACCTCTTTTGGTTTTACATCGAGTCATCATGACTCTGCCTTATTTTTAGATGCACTTCAGCTAGTCACATCCAACTTTTGCTATATGTTGACAATATATTATTATTGGTGATGATGTTGATGGGACTGCAGATTTGAAATCAGAATTGGCTCGTTATTTTGAAATGAAGGATTTAGGTACATTTCTTATTTTTTGGGGATCGGAGTTGCTTCTTTTCCTAAAGGTTGTATTATCTCTAAGTCTAAGTGTACTACAGATGTTATTGAGTGTGATCATCTTACTAATGCTAAAACTGCTGATACTTCTCTTGAGTCCAACGCTCGATATCCACCCTCTGACGATGTACCCTTGGCTGATCCCACATTGTATCGCACCATTGTTGGATGTCTGGTTTATCTTATCATCACACATCCCGATATTGCTAATACTATTCACATTGTTAGTTTGTTTGTTTCGGCTCCTACTACAGTTCATTGGGCAGTTGTTGTTCAAATTTTGCGCTATCTTTGTAATACTTGCTTTTAGAGTCTTTTATTTCCATCAACCCCCTCTTTAGTGCTTCGCACCTATTCTGATGCTAATTGGGCTAGTAACCCTACTGACTGCTAGTCCACTGCTGGTTTTTATATATTTTAGGGTAGTTCCCTTATCTCTTAGAAGAGTAAGAAACAGACTGTTGTTTCTCGTTCCTCTAATGAGGCAGAGTATAGTGTTATGGTATCAACTACTACTGAGATTGTGTGGTTGCATTGGTAACTTACAGACATGGGTATTTCTTCATCATCTCCAACCCTATATATTGTGATAATAAAAGTGCTACTCAGATTTCTCACAATTTTGTGTTCCATGAGCGTACGAAGCATATTGAAATTAACAGTCATCTGATTTACCATTATCTGCATATTGGCACCATTTCTCTACCTTTAGTTTCTTCATCGTTACAGCTTGCTAACTTATTTACGAAGTCTCAACCAGTTCATCGTTTTCGCTTCTTGCTTGACAAACTCTCACTGCTTTTTGCTATAACATCGTGAATTTGAGGGGGATGTTAGATATAATTAGATATAATATTATGGTATAATATTTAGTTATTTAGTTTCCTTTTTTGTTTACTTTAGTTTGTAGTATATAAACTCATTGTAATTTATTCCGTCCTACTTTTTGGAGGCTCATACAATTGGTTTTCTTCCTCCATCTCTTAGTTCTTCTCTCTTGTTAGATTTATCGAATTAGTTTGTATTATTCTCATACCTTACATCAATGATATATTAATGCTGAGTTTTCTTCATTGTGCTTGTGTGTATGATGTTTTTCACAAGAAAACCTATAGTCTTATTTTGTACTTTGCATTCCTTTAGAATTTTGATCTATACAAGTAATACTCTAAAGCCGAGGCAACAAAATGGAGCTAATCTTTTCAACATCAAGTTACCAAGTGAAAGAGAATCAATTTTGCCTCCCATGAATTCCTTTAATCGTATTCTATTAATTTCGGGATTTTATCTTAAATTGAATCTTCAATTTTGAGCCACAACCTCATACTGATAATTCAAGCACGCCTAAAGAACTCGTACCAGTCATAGGCTAATGGCCTTTCTCGAAATGAGGAATAGACTTAATTAAGGTGATAACAAATTTCCTATAGTAGTTATAGAATATTTCATCTAATGGGTTGAACCACTGGCCAACAAAAGACGACTGACTTTCCTTTGTCTACAAATTCAACATACCGCACTCAATTGTTACAAATAACGGTAAATAATTCGAAATTTGATGATGGATCTTTCTGTAAAGAGCTAAACATGAAGAAACACTTTTCTACCCCAAACTACCTCAAGCGAGTTGAAGATGATAACAAAATTATCAAGCACACCTTAAAAGCTACCTCGATGAACTTCCCAAACTTGATTATGGTAAGATGAGCTGAAACAAAGATTAGTTCCCATATTTCTCCAAATAGTGTAAACAATGTCTTAAAATTTTTGAATCGTGATATGAATGAATGGATTTAGGAATTCCATGGGGTCAAAAATCTCACGAAAACATAGATCGGCAATAAGAGATGCATCATTGGTTTTGTTGTACAAAACAAATTGCTCCATTTTCAAGAATTGATCGACCACACCATGATAGAGTCGGGTTTCTGTAAGAATTTGCAGCATTCATAATAATATATTTTGGGTCAAGATGTTTACTTGAATTAATGAATTCAGAGATCTTTTTGTATGATTGAATCACCTTGCCTTCCAAGTGGCAAATTCTGCATTTTCTACCATTCCAACGGTCCCAATCCTGATCACAATGGAAGATGATTATAATCTACAATCTAACAGTGGCAAATTCTGCATTTTCTAGCACTCCAACGGTCCCAATCCTGATCACAATGGAAGATGATTATAATCTACAATCTAACTACCTAATTTTGTAAGTTTCAAATAGATTCAAGCTAGTCTATCCAAAATTAACTGACTCGACTGAATTTTGCTTCTCCTGTATCCAACTTGTTTCCTGAAAAAGAACTTAAATACCAAGTGTAAAAGCACACGAACTAGAAACAGGAATAAAAGCATTTGAGACAGTTATTCATAAATTCAATAATATACCAGCTAAATTAAGATGCAATGGCAATGTAAGGCAACACACCAAAACCAAACATTGATATCGCTAAACATCAAAACTTAATATAGATAAACATTCAAATATCATCTCCCTTTAAAAAAAAAAAAATATCCCCCTTACTATAAAATAAACTAAAATTTAAAATGCAATTCATCATATCTCCCCCTTTTTGTGACAAATGTAACAACAATATATAATAACTCAAAGATGCAGTTCATAGCATGCACAAGCATAATGATAAGGAACCTAAGTATCCCATTAGTAAATATTTGTCTTTCCATAGACTATCAAACGAAAGTGAAGCATTTGTGATCAACTATCTATTTCTAGTAATGTGCAGGAGGCCTTGAGAGATCCCAGATGGATGGAAGTGATGAATGAAGAAATAAAGACNAGTTGATAGCATGCACAAGCATAATAATTGATAAGTAAACTTTCCCAGTAAACTTTTCCACATACTTAGTTCAAATCTAAATGAAGTAAATTGTATAAGTGACTCATATGTGTTAAGCGCCACTAATTCCTTGTGATCATGACTCTAAACCTAATATTTGTGAGAAATAAAGTGCTAAACAGTGATGTTTAGCTATATTAAGTTTTGATGTGTTCACATCCATTGTAAAATATAGTCTTGTCAAATGTGAGAATATGTTTAATTCTACTCGAAAGAGATTGTTATGCAATTTAGAAATATTGATCTTCATATTGAACCGTGTTGTCAAATTGTAAGGTTAGAGTTAAAGGTGATTGATACAACGGGATTTGGGATTCTAGCGAGCTTT
>CAIGRP010130662.1:0-22898 GCA_903798385.1 Fraxinus cuspidata
ATATTGTTTGTTATGATCAAAATATTAATAATGAAATCAACCATAGGTCAATAGTGTAGTGCGCTCTACAACTTGTTGGAGTGACTGGGTGGTGATGATGATGGTTGTTAGTGTGGCAGTGATGATTGTTGGTGCAATCGATGTGTCTAGGTAGTAGTGATGGTTGTTGGTGTATATGGTGGTGACGACACAGGTGGTTCGTTGGAGGTGATTGTGGCTTGTGGATATGTCGACGACGTAGTGGATGGGGATAGGGTGAGGTGCGGAAGATGAGGGGGTAATTTGTGGCCATTTATTTGGATTAAATTCATAAATGACCACCAAACTTTATAATTAGTGTCACTATTGTTACTCAATTTGATTTTGTTTCATCACGACCATCGAATTTTATATTTAATATCACCATAACCATACAATTTGATCTTATTTCACTATGGTCACCAAATTTTATATAACGTTCACAATGGTCACCTAATTCATATAACATTTTATCAAGGCTACCCAATTTCTTTTCACATTTTTCATTAATGTTGAAAGGGGTAAAACGGTAACTTTGTATTATATATTTATGGGATAATTGCAGCAAAAGTCCCAAATCTTTGAAACATTAGCAAACTTTCTCCAAACCTTTGATTTGTTACAATCGTCACCCCTAAAATTTTCAAATGTTACAGGCGAGGCCCTTTTGAATGGTTTTCGTCCATAACTCTGTCAGTTGATCAAAAATTTAACTTTGATCACATTTTTAATATTTTAAGAAGGGACAAATGAGTAATTTTTCATTTATCAAATTAAATAATTAAGTAAGAAATAAACAAAAAAAACACACCCACCCACCGGTGTCTTCTTCATCCACCTTCGACCACCGCCACCTCTTTGTTCTTTTGGATTCTCATCTCTATAAAGGCCAAGACATATAGAAAGAGAAAAAAGGAGTTCTTGGGTTCTATGGAGAGGGAAAAATGAGTAATAGAAAATATAGATGGATGAGAAAGATGATGATTTAAGTTTGAGCTTGAGATGCCCAGATAACAAGAATCTGGATCCACCCCCACCCAATTTCCCCTTGAATCTAATGAAGTCTGCTTTGCCTTTTATGCATTATCATGGGAAATATATGTTAAATTCACTTGCTAGTAAATTTCTGTTTTCTGTTTTTTATGCTTTATTTTGTGAAGAACACGAATCTTACCATTTTCATATGTTTTTCTTTGCCAACTCTATGCTTGCACGTTTGATTTCTGACGAAATGATTGTAAAAACTTTTGATTTTCATAGGAAATTATCTTTCTTTTAAGACTTTCCCCCCTTTTTTTGGCAGAAATCAAATTTCAAACAAAATGAAAATATAGAAGCAATTCATTTAGAGAAAATCTAACATTTTTCAAAAATCTCAGACGCATTGCTGAGACCAGATCGTTTTTTCGAGGAATCGATGTGAACAGGCCAGTGACGGTAATAGGCAGTGAGGAAGAATACACCGGTGGGTGGGTGTGTTTTTTTCTTATTTTTTTATTTAATTATTTAATGTGATAAATGAAAAGTTATTTTTTTGTCACTTCTTAAAATATTAAAAATGTGATCAAAGTTAAATTTTTGGTCAATTGACGGAATTATGGACGGAAACCATCCAAAATGGTCTCACCTGCAACATTTGAAAATATTAGGGGTGACGACTGTAACAAATCAAAGGTTTGAGAAAAAAGTCTACTAATATTTTAAAGGTTTGGAGTTTATGCTGCAATTATTCCCATAATTTTAAAAAGTTTATTTTAAAAATAAGTTTTTATTTTATTTTTAAAAAAATTAAATAAGTTTTTATTTTATTTTATTTTTTTAAGTAGTGTTTTTTTTTTAAAAAAATTATTTTATTTTATTTTTTAAGTAATTTTTTAAAATAAGTTTTTTATTTTATTTTTCTAAATAACTTTTTTCAAATAAATTTTTATTTTATTTTATTAAGTAACATTTTTTTAAAAATAAGTTTTTATTTTAACATTTTTTAATATTTATTTTATATATAATGCGAAGTTACCGTTTTGTAAAAAGAAGTTGAGTGTCTATTGTGAAACGTTATATGAAATTGGATGATCATGGTAAAATAAATCAAATTTGGTGGTCATGGTAGCACTAAATATAAAGTTGAGTGGTCATGATAAAACAAAATCAAATTAGGTGGCCATGATGACACTAAATATAAAGTCGGTGGTCATTTGTGGATTTAATCCCCATTCATTTGTGGCTAAAAAATAAGCTATGACTAATTAATTTGATAATTTATGATTGATAAATAAATTGTTATCTATAAAAATATATGATTGATAAATAAATTGTGAACTATAAAATTTATGATTTATAATCGAAGAATAAGCTGTGATCAATTAATTTTATAATTTGTGATTGATAAATAAGTTGTGACATATAACATTTGCGATTTGTGACTATGATCGTAAATTGTATGTTATTCTGACATTAACACATTTAATTAATATAATCTATTTATTATATATTTAATTAATACCACCTAATTTTTGAAACAAATTCATAAGTTTGTCAAGTATGAAAGTGTATCTTTAAGCCCTCGTTTGGCCCAAATTATGTGAAATTTTATTAGTTGGAATTTATAGTTATTATTATTTTTTTTTTGTTAAATGTGTGGTTAAAAATATAGATTTTTTTGAAATTACTTATAATGTTATTTTATTGGTGAATGCGTGGTTAATAAGAAGAGAGAAAAATGAATTATAATTTTAATGTAGGCCAAACAAGGACTAAAAGTTGATAGCTGCGTATTTTTCCTTAAAAAAATTACCAAAGAAGCACTTATTATGGGCCCATATGATTGCACGCTGATATTATGATTGCTAAAGATGGCAAATGCTAGTTGATTTTCACACAACATACTTCCCTACTCCTTTTGTATTTTGCTAATGGCATGCACTGAATCATAATTGAATGGGTGACAGTCACATTATTTAGATTTTGCCGAATCATGGTGTCAAATAAGTCGATAATATAAAACAAAAAATAAAAAAAATTGCTATAACTGCAAACCAAAGAGACATTTTTGAAATAACATATATTTGAAGTCATATTAATAAAATTGACCTGCGTGTAATTTGTAAGTCACATATGTTGTTATGTAATAATATTACTTGGTACATTAAACTCAATAGAAGGTGGTGACCCCGAAAAATGTACCTCCAACGTGGCCAACAGATCTCTCTCACGTCCACACAAGCCTTGTTTCTGCATATTTGGACAAACTGTTAGCCACACGTGACCTTCTCCGATGGGAGTGGAATTGGTCACGGGCACTTCAACATTCAAGTTAGTTGGGGAAGAAAAAATACGAGTTTAGGAGTGCACTAGACGCGAGCCTCCAATATAAAAAGGGGGTCGACTTTAGGGAATAACAGATAGAGCAGTGACATGTCAAAGTTATGGTTTGAGGTCTAAACTTGCATTACTTTTAAATGACACTAAATGTGAGCATTTATAGTAGAAAATAATAAGTAAAAATCGTTGGATGATGAGACATGTGGCCTTATCCTAGTGATTGGGATCCCTTGTCATAGACATAAATAAATCATTTCTAGGCCATGCTGCATTTAATGCTGTGATGGCTTGGCAGCCTTAGGTCGATATGTAAAACTAGACTTAACTTGTTTGATTGAGTAGATCCGCATATTCAATGAGTTGTCACATCATCCACTTGATACAAGGCCTTGTATGAAAATGTTCTCTAAAACACCTCTACCTATCTCATCTCATCTATAGGGATTCAGCCAAATTAGGGCTCGGCCATAGGAGTTAGGCCAAATTGTCACATGGGCAGAATGACTTGGAGTGCGGGCCTAGGTTCATTTGCTGTGTAGCTACCACTTGGCCCTATTTAGAGCTTCGTTGAAAGAGGCGTAAAAATAATTCCACAAGTCTATGTATGAATATTTATATAATGCGTAGACTTTGAATGTACAATATAAGTAAATTTTTGAAGCAATTTGCGAACTTGATTTAAGGTGATACCCTTACATTTAGGCAAGCCTTTTGGGAGAAGATGAAGCCTGTGATAATATTGAATTGAATTTGGGATAGGCCCTTTGCATGGGGGAGAGACCATTCGGGAAGAGGCAACCATGTATAAGGCTGAATTGAACTTTGGCGAGGCCCTCTGCATGGAGAAGGGGCAACCTTTTATAAGGCGGAATTAAACTTGGTTGAGGCCTTTTTAATAAGGGAGAACCATTCGGGAAAAGGCAACCATTGATAAGGCTGAATTGATATTGGCTAAGGCATTTTGCATGAGGAAGAGCCCCTTTGGGAAGAAGCGATCCTTGATAAGGCTGAATTGAACTTGGTCGAGATCCTTTGCATGATGGAGAGCTCATTCGGGAAGATGCAGCCGTTGATAAGGCTTAATTGAACTTGGCCAAGATCCTTTGCATAAAGGAGAGACCCTTTGGGAAGAGACAGTCGTTGATAAGGATGAATTGAACTTGGCCGATGCCTTTTGCATAAGGGAGAGCCCCTTTGGGAAGAGGCAGTTGTTGATAAGACTAAACTGAACTAGGTCGAGGCCCTTTGCATGAGGGAAAACCCATTCGGGAACAGTTGATAAGGCTGAATTGAACTTGGGCGAGGCCCTTTGCATAAGGGAGAGCCCATTCTGGAAGAGGAAGCCATTGATAAAGTCGAACTGAACTTGGTCAAGGCCTTTTGCATAAGGGAGAGCCCCTTCGGAAAGTGACAACCGTTAATAAGGTTGGATTGAACTTGGACGAGGGCTTTTTTGCAAGGGGGTAACTCTTCTGTGAAAGGGTTTCTTCCATGGTATTTGATCCATCTATGGAAGGGGGTTAATCTTCTAAGGCAACAAGTTGTGGCTCTCCGTGGGATTCATCACACTTACCCTTGATAGAATAGTCTATTGTACCTCCTTGTAAAGGAATAGCTCTTCCTTGCAAGAGCTTCCTCCATGGTATTTGATCCATTCATGGAAGGGGTTAATCCTCTAAGGTAACAAGTTGTGGCTCTCTGTAAGATGAATCACACTTATCCTGATGATGCTATTTTACCACCTTGCAAAGAAATAACTCTTCCTTACAAGGGCTACTTCCATTGTGTTTGATCCATCTATGAAGGATGTTTTATATAGTCGAAGCACGATACATGGTCAAGATGAAGCATTGCACGGTGTAGGCATTGATACATAGGCGAGATGAGGTATTGCATTACGAAGTCCCATGTTTCAAAGATAGGGCCTATGAATTCATCAACTATGACCCCTTTTTTAGGGACCTTCATTCTTTAGGAATTATTAATCATAGCTACTTTTTTAGAGGCCTCCGTTTTTCAGGGATGTTGGAGGAGCTCATGTATGGGTGAGATGAGGTCTCAACACTTAGAAATAGTTTTAAAAATAATCTTATGCTTCATGGATGAAGTTTGTAATTCTTCAAATATGACCATTCTTTAAGGATCCTCCATTCTTCACGGGGTATGCTCTTCATAGCATTTTCAGAGGCTTCCCTTTTATTAGGAGTTCTTTTATTCATGACATTTTCAAAGGTCGACTCTTTTTTTTTTGGGGGAAGGGGGGTCTTCATTTGATGCTAAAAATTGCCTTCAAAGCCCTCAATAATATCATGATCATGTCCCTTAACTTTTCATCTTCTACATTTTGGTCCCCATATTTTGACTTTTATTTCAATCATACCTTTGATAAATTGCCTCCAAAGTCCTCCAGCTTTTGACACTACTACACTTGAGTCCCCAAGTTAATGTTTTTGTCGCTTTTAGTCATTCTCTCTCTCTCTCTCTCTCTTGCATGTTCTCCTTCAATTTGGGGATTTTTCCTTATCACATGTGGGAAGCATTTATGCATAGGCCAAGAAGAGGTGTTGCATGGCGGAAGTGCTGCTGAATAGGCCAACATGAGGCCTCTACACTTGAAAAATTCATGGTTGTACAACGATGAAGCCTTTGACAATAGATGAAACATTTGTGTAGAGGTGAAGTCCTATGTTTCAAGGATGAGGCCTCTTAATTCTTCAGACTTGTTCCATTCTCCAAAGGTTTTCCTTCATAGTCTCTTCTTTAAAGGCATCCCATTTTTCAAGGGTTATTCGATTAATGGCTTCTTTTCAGGGGCCTCCATTATTTAGGAGTTTTTCCGCCTATGACCTTTTTTTTCATAGGCTTCCATATTTACAGGGGTTATACATATTTCATTACATTTCGAGTTGTTGCATAAGGGTGGCTTTTGTCCAGATGACCTCTTTTTCAGGGACCTCTAGGGGTGTCAACGAGTCGAGTCGAGTCGAGTCGAGTCATGAGCTGAAACTCACGCTCAGGCTCGGCCTGAGTACAAATGTTTCGGGCTTTTTTTGCCCGAGCCAAGCCGTGCTTTTGCTCGGCCAACAAATTTAGACTCGACCCAAGTCGGCTCGATATTTATTTATTTATTTATATTTTTATTATAATATTTCGTGACTGGCAGTAGTCACATAGTTGCATGAGTTTGCAAGCAATTGTAATTATTTATTATTATTTTTCCCTAAAACTTATCCCGGTTGGTCACGGGCCGAAAATGGCCCGTGACATGAGCCGACCCGTGTAGCTCGTCGAGCCACACGGACTAGCTCGGGTTCGAGCCATTACCACAAAATGGAGCTCGGCCCGAGCCTAGGCTCAGTTTAATCAAGCCACGAGCCAGCTCGTCTCTGGCTTTTCTCAGGTTGAGCCACGGGCCGTTCGAGCCGCAAGTCACATTGATATTCCTAGGGACCTCTCTTTATCATGGGTGTCCATATTTATCACCTGCACTTATTGTGCGCGGATGCCTCTTTTACTTGAGTAAATTATATTATCAAAATACTCATTTTTCAAGGAGTGTACACCCAATATGTTGAGTTGAACTTCGAATCTTTTGCGTTTGGGGCTTCCACTTGCTCTTTATTAAAGAACAATTTTTTTTTTTAAGCGGGGTATTCATTGCTTGAATTCACGGTGAGGAAGCACATCTTTTCTTCAAATAAAGACTTTTCTAAGTCGATCTTAAACTCAAAATACTTATTTTTTTAGGAGCATCACATGCCAATGAATTGTGTTGAGCTTAGAATTTTCTCTTCCTTCAAGGATTTCCATTTGTTCTTTCTTCAAGAACAAAACCTTTTTTCAAGGGGAAAGCCTAGGCATTATGTGTATGTTTTTTCCACGGGATCTTCATGGTTATAGTGTCGTTTCTCACAGACGGCGTCAATCTGTTGACTTCAAAAAATGTACTTCTAGCGTGGCCAACAGATTTCAGGGTCTCTCACGTCTACGCAAGACTTGTTCCTACACATTTGGACAAATCGTTAACCATATGTGGCCTTCTTCGGTGGGGAGAAGTTGTTGGCGCGCACTCCAATGGTCAAGTCTGTTGGGGAAAAAATTGAGCACGGGAAAGCTTTAGACATGAGCTTCTAAAATAAAAAGGGGACCGACTGTGGAGAATAACTGATGGAATAGTAACATGGCAAAGTTGTAGTTTGAGAGTCTAAACTTGCATTACTTTGAAATGACACTGAGTGTAATGTTTTATAGTAGAAAATGATGAATAAGAGTCGTTGGATGAAAAGACACGTGGTCTTATTCTAGCAGTTGGGGCCTCTTATCATAGACACCAATCAATCATTCCTAGGTCACACTGCATTTAATGTTGTGATAGCTTGGCAGCCCAAGGTTTAACATGTAAGACTATATTTGATTTGTTTGATTGAGTAGAGCCACATATTCAATAAGTTGTCACAGCATCCACTTGATACAAGATCTTGTATGAAGATCTTCTCTAAAACACCTCTACCTATGTCACCTTATCCATGAAGACTCAACTCCCAAATTGCCACATGGGCAAAACGACTTAGAGTACGGCCTAGATTCACTTGCAGTGTAGCTATCACTTGGCCTAGCTTAGAGTTCGTTGGAAGAGGCATAACAAGAGGATATGTGATAGATTGTCACATATAACTTCTTTAATTAAGTCCAATACACAATAATAATAATAATAATAATAATAATAATAATAATACCGAGCATCAATTTAAGTAATAATGACCATTACGACATTATTTAATAAAGTTACGAAATATTTTTATTTATTAAATAATGTGAGAGTGATTGGAACTGATGCTAAAAACCACTGTTACTAGATATTATTATTCTACATTTCAGATCATTTAAATTTACAATTGGACTAAAATGAAATTAAGACTTAACTATTAAGTCTTGAGGCTTCATTTATAATGTCAATTTTGTTATGATGGACAGTTGAATTCCTTAGAAGTTATTTATTTATTTTATTGTCCTAGGATTTAAGCCTTATCATTCGTCGCAAGATGGTAGCATGTTTCAATACACCAGTCTTGAAATTTGATGGCTTGTTTGAACATTTGAACTCTTATTCCATATTGGGTACTGAATTCTCTCTTAAAATGTTACTTTGCTCAAGTAAATTAATAATTGCATATTTAATTGATGTGAGATTTATGTCATATCAAATACATCTCTGCAATAAATATCATCTATGTACTCGTGTGTATTTGGTAGCATGAGGGAACTAAAGTAAAGTTAGAAGACCCCAATGAGAATGATTAGAGTGTGTTAATCATTTTAGGGTTAAACCCCTTTACCAGGGCCTACGTGGCCCTCGTAATGTAGCATGATTCATCATTTTAAATCTCGAGTCACCGCATCTAATATCACAATGCTTTTACTTTTCATGATGTAATGCATTCCCTTGTCTCCTTTTCTTAGACTCAAAGAATGTAATTAGTACTCTATCAGTCACATTTATACATGTTGATTTTGTTTTTCACATGAATTAAGATATCTTATTTAATGTTATTGAAAAACAATTTTCTCTAAAAACTTTATTAGTTTTTCCTTAAATAATTATCAACAATTAGTAGTAAATTATTGTTGACCGTAGTAAAGAAATTGAATGATTTAATTTTCGATTCTCACATTGGTAATAACTACGCAAATTAAATAATGGTATATTAGTAAACGAATAAAACAAAATAATGTTAATAAAGAAACATTTGTATATAATTGGAACAAGAAAATAAAGAAAATCAACCTATATAAAATGGGATGGAGAGATAAAATAATTTGTTACTTATTAAAATGTGTGATTTGTGATTAAATATATAATTGTGATCTACAAAATATGTTTTTGTGACTGTAACCTTATATCATTTGTGACTAGTATGTGTTATTGACCTATTTGATTAAATATAAGTTATAGATTTTTCTCAGAGGTCATAAATTGTGACCACATGATATTTGAAATATTTCATCAAGTTTCTTAAATTTGAAAGTTTATTTTGAAAATATGATAGTTTTTTTTTCCCAAGATTTTATTTGCTAAAAAACTGGTTAATGTTGTTGGACTCGTGCTTTTATTTATTTTTATCCCACATTTTATGAGATTCGCTAACTTTTATCTATTTTTAATAGAATCACACAACTTCGAGAAAATTAGTTTCATATTAATTTTTTTCCATAAATTAAACAAACCATTAATATGGTATTAATTAACATATAAAATACCATACCTTATGGGATTTCCATGTTTAAATCCCACACCAAAAGACCATAATCTTCACATTCCTCCCATTTTTAAGCCACTCTAGTACTCTACTAAAGAGAAAAAGCTACTAAATATTAAAAAGGAAAACCCTAATGAAATACACACTCAATCATATTGGATTCATGATTGTTTCTCTTGCAAATATTGTACGTTGGTGGTCAAACATTTTCTGTTGACTGAGAAAGAAGTGGCTGAGTGATGGAGGTCTTGACGTGACTTGGTACTCTGGTGTTGGCGTGGTCTGCGGGGGACTGAATCGCTGCCCTCTGCGAATATTTCCTTTCTTCGTTTTTGCCCCACAGCACGAAGTACAACCCTGCTATGATCAGTACTGCTCCAATGATCCTGTACATCACAATCATAAATAAGTTTTTTGCATTGTTTGACCACCAAGCTAGTCAGAAAAGTAAATTGTCCAAATAGTCCTGAATTTCATGAAACTTTCAACTTCATCCTTCAAAGTTCAAGTTTCATTATTTTGGTCCCGAGAAAAAAACTAATGCAGTTTTTACATGGACCCAAAATGACATAATGCTCCTGTTTGGTACATAATTAAATCTGATTTAAATTTCAAGTTAAAGTTAATAATTAATTTTGATTACACTTTTCATGTTATTCACAATTTTTTAATCATACATTTCATCAACGTTTGTCAAAATCAACTAAAAATCCATTTTAATCTATACCAAATAGGAGTAAAGTTTTGAAATTGAAGGTACTCGATAAAAGATAAATATTTCGAAAGAAATTCATCTTTAGTCTTGTTTTAATAAAAGATACTGAACATGTTGATGTATTAAACATCTCTCAAGTTTTATAGATATTAATGGCTCGTTTGGCAAGGCTTTTGAAACCAAAAAATTGCTTTTAAATATATTTAAATTATTTTCTAAAAATACTTTGTCTAACTAAAAGTGTTTCTAGAGAAAAATGACTTAAAAATAGCTTTCTTATGAAACTTTCTACAAGAGTCGATACAAAAGCAAAAGTATTGTCAAACAGATCTTAAAAATCATTTCAAACTTCAATATTGTAATTTTTTTTATTGAATAATTTTATGAGGTCCAATTAATTAATATATAGAGGAAAATGAAAAGGAAGAGAAAATAAATAGTACCCTCCCAAGTAGAACTCCTCTCCTAAAGCAACGGAGGCCATAATGGCGACAACGAGGGTCTGAACAGGCTGATACACCGCCACGAAAACGGGGCCACCCCTATCAATGCACCATATCTGTACAGCGAATGCGATCCCAGATGCCACCACTCCCTGCCAATTCATTCATGTATACTCCAGTTTAGTTTTGCTGTCATTTCATATGCCCAGACAAACACACGCTTACAAGTCACAACCCAACAACTCCAAGATATAGAAGGATTATATTGACATATCATATCATATATACTCGATCTCGTCAAAGTTTAAACTGTTAGTGTGAAGAGTTTGTGATTTAAAATTGTGTGCAACAAAGAAATGGTAATTTACCGCATAGAAAACGCTGAAAAGCTCTCCACCAGAGTGAATCAGCCAAGCCTGAGCATCTCTCTCGACGAATGCAGCAATCACAAGAAACTGTATAACTCCAAAGAAACACTGATACGAAGTAAATGAGAGCCGGGCTGGGTATTTCTTGAGAATCGGTGCCTGGAGCACGAGCCAGCCGGACCATGACAGGCAATGGCCAATCAAGAAAATGCAGCCCAGTGTCCAGTTCTTTCCCTTGGCATCTCCGAGGGAAAGAAACATTGGGGAAGCACTTTGCAGTGGTGGAGCAGGGCTGTATATTGTAGGACCTTTGTAAAGTGTAATTACAGAAGCTCCTGCTACGCAGAGAATTGTCCCGGCAACCTTTGAAATCCCATCTTTTCGATCCAGTCTTACTTTTTCGATCCTGAAAATATTGTTTATTGAAAAAACAAGTACAACTTATGATCTTGACAAAAAAAGATAGAATTTTCTGTAATCTTTATACAGTGTGTTTGTTTGTGTATGTATATATATTAGAGGCAGTTATTCTTAGCTTGCCTGAGTAATACAGCCATAAGGAATGTAATGGCTGGTACAGAATTTTGAATTGCAGAAGCAAAAGTTGGCGATGTGTTTTCCAAACCTAGTAAGTAGAATCCTTGATTTGCAGTTATCCTGTCATTTTTGTCCAAAATCGCTTAATTATTACACAAATTCTTGAAAGATAAACCACAACAGGATCAGACAGTACTCAATGGATTAAACAAGAAAAAAAAAAAGAGTTAAATGTTTGTCGATTGTAGTAGTACGTATGATCTAATGAATATCATACCCAACAACTGCGAGGAAGAAGAACTGAAGGAGGAAATTCCAAGTAAGAGGAGGCCTTTCTTTCCTGGGTGATCAAACAAAAAGAAAAATCATTAGAAAATTCATTGAGCTAAAAAAATTCAGAATATATGTATTTGAAACAAACAAAATGATATTCAATGACATACTTTTCAAGAAAATAGGCAAAGGGCAAGAGAAGAAGCAAGGCAAGAATGTTTCTATAAACTGGGAACACAATTTTGCTGATTCCCATGTTAAGAGCAAATCTTGAAACCACATGGAAACCTGCATATCCAAATTGCAAGGCCAACATGGCCAAGTGTAGTTGAAACTTTTCTGGGATTCCACACATTTTTCTTGCAGCAACTGCACCATTACCAGTATCCGCCATGACAGAATTGTAAATAGAGAGAATTTTTTTTGAGTTTTGATGATTTTAGGATAGAGTTTAGGGGTGATATAAATATAGTTACGAGGAAGGTTAATGAATTGAGGTTTGACCCTACAATCTGGCCCACAAAGGAAATTTGAATCAGCTGTTTATCTTCAAATGTTTTTGGTTGTCAGTCTCCCACATTCTTCTCTATTCCTCCTACCCCACCCACACCTCTCTTCCACCCCTTTCTCGGCTGACAAGACAACCCTCATCGCACTACCGGAAGAAAAAGAAGACGCACGCACTTATTATGTATTTATATATCAGGGTTCTGTTTTGGAAGCATGCTATTAATGATGATAATTGAGGAGAAGGGCCGGGGTGGTGGTGAGCCGCCATGCGCACGGGGAAAGGTGGATGGGTACACCATGCTTCCTGTTTGAGTTCATTCTTTAATATTCATATTGCACGTCCATCGTTATAATTTTGTACGTATACTTTTTAACTAAGAAAAATATTTTTGACAAAATTCATTCTCAAAAAATGGAACGGACATAATTCTATAAATTGGAGGTAAAAATTTTCACTACAAAAGGACCAGAATTGTAATGCCACACCACCATTTGGAAAATCATAAAATTTCAAATACTCTATAATTTAGTTCACATTTTCTCCTATAGTTTTGGTAAACATAAAAGCTATTTCTTTCTCTTCTTCATTTTCATGTGGTCATACTCATAAAAGGAGAATCAGTGGCAAGTTAATAGTTGTTATATTAATTAATTCTTGTACATTATCTTAATATTTGTACATTTAATTTTTAGTATTAATTATAGATATGATCTTCTAAACACCCGTGCTTAGATTATATTAAGTATTGATGTCACGTCACACCAATTAATGCATGAATAAGTTCATGATAAATCACATGATTTAAACTTTGAAAATAAAGAAATGAAAGCATTCATGGACAAAGGTCCACCATTAATCAAAAGGAACAATAAGTAAAGAGGAAAAATTGTGCACTATTTTTATCATTAAAGGATCACAATGTAAAAAGCAGAAGCCAACACGAAAGAATTCTTTTTCTCCTACTTAATATCTTTTTTTCTTAACAGTATCAAGTATGTTAAAAACAGGCAAATAAAATTCCATATCGACTAAATGCATAGTAAGTATTAAGTTTTATAAAGACAGTAAGTTATTCTTTCTAACGAGTAAACTTTTAGGATGAAACCTTATAAATATTATACCGAATTAATTAAATACATGGAATTGCGATTTTTTTATTCATTTTACCATTTAATAACACATAATCATCATGATATGATCCAGTGCTTTCTGGGTCGTTGGCCTTGTATCACGAGGAAGATTAACTTAATGATGTTGGTTTAAGGTATTTAAGTGGTTCCACTGAGAAACCACTCGGGTAGGGTTGCTCTCCAGTAAAGCTGTACTTTAATATCAAATACATTACTTTAACAAACATTGTGTCCGCCCTCAATTCAGACCACCATCATTCTATAATCTTTCAAAATATTGTGTAAAGCTGATTCATGTTCTCGTACAATATAGTATATACTCTAGCTTTATCAAGTTTAGATGTAACTTTAATTTCTATATGTCTGACGCCGATGTTATGTTTTAAGAAATAAAAAGTGCACATTACGATTGTAGAGTCGATTCCATGAGAGATATTTGTTGTTTTTATATACTTACAAGGGCATAATAGTAATTTTCCTTTATGTATATAACTTATAAGGGAAAACTTGGATAGTCTCGTTCACGAGAAATCTATTAAAAAATTCCATAATATTACTCGACTTCATCCCTTTATTGAGTCAATTTACCATCACAAAGAGAAGGAAAGACTTCTATTTTAATCCACATGCACTAGTAGAAAAAATGAAATATATCTTTAGTCCATATATAACTAGTCAATTTCTAATTTAGGTAATTTGTTTATTATATCTCCATCTTGTTTCAATAGAAATGAACAAGAACAAATAGGTTATAAAAATGATCTCATTCACAAACTCTACCGTTAAGTTGATCTTATCCTTGGAATCTCAACTACCAAAAAAAATATTCAACGATACAAAATTTCGTCACTTATATAAAATTCATCAATGAATATAATCGATCAGAAATACGATGACTCGTCGAGGTTACGAAAGGCTCTAATTAAAAAGAAAAGGGGGGACGACATCTTTATTACTTGGAATTTGGAAATTATAAGAAGCTTGTAAGAAAATTGAAAGGGCTTTAGGTGGAAAAGAGAAGGGGTGTCGGATACCACACTGTCCAATACATGGCTGACAGCTAAAATTAGATTAAGCATGCACGACAGGATCTTGTGCTTTAGTCCTCATTTCACTTATTTCACCTCCCACCAAACATTATTATTACTCAAAAGCAAAGTATCGTACATATGCTCCAAATTTACTATACATTATGTAACTTTTTCATGTTTGAAATAAAAATGAGAGAGAGAGAGAGAGAGAGAGATGGCTCTTCTTTTAGATCAATGAACGAGCCTTGATTCAAATATCAAAGCAGAGGGTGGCACTGATTTTTTATTCTTTCTGTATCCAACTCCTCGAAAATAATGTTCGTCTTGCATCCTTGATTGAAACTTGATTCAAAACGAACAAGGAAAAATTAATTTAGGGAGCTTTTTGTAATTTCTCAATTCAATTTAAAGAAAAAAAAATGTATATATAATGGAACAGTTCAAATCAAACGAGACTAGCCTAGCCGCTATAAGGACCGTCTAGTCTAGTATGGTCTCCAAGAAATTTTATTGTTCCAAACTTGAACTCTGAAGGGGGTTTATTGAGCTAGTTTTGGTATCACTTTGACTCATGTTGTTCTAAACCAAACAATCCATTTTAACATCTCTAATAGTTGTGGTGTATTGCTTATAAAATTCAATACGGAAATTAAACTAATACAAATGAGATATTGCATGAGTATCTGTTCATCAAAATTTAACTTTCAAATCAAAAATTAACTTTCAAATACGATTCGTTTATAGTGTTGACTAAATTATTTGACATTGACTAGACATGTAAGTAATTGATATGACCGAAATGGAATTTTACAAATGAGTGTGTTTAAGGATGTCGAGACATTAATTAGGACATGCAAAACAAAGATTAAGCAGTATGACACAGCATTAATTTTCTTGTTGGTCCTTAATCATAACTAAGATTTTTGTAGCAGTGAAAAAGGGGAAAAAGAAGTAACCTTTCAATTACAAATCAATGTGTATAGTCATTCATACACGCATGCAGGAAAGAAAAGAAAAGAATATCCTTTTTTCTGATATTTTTTCGTGGGGCCGTGCTTTGACTTAGTATATGTTAAGTAATAATGACATCATCAATTCGATAAATTTAATTTAATTTATTAAAAAATTACAAGGGGTAGTTTAGGTGAGCCACATGTAATTAAAAAAAGTTACGCGCGCGCACACACACATATATTTTTTTTTTTTACGTAGAAAATTAATTTTGTTTTTGATAAATAAATGCAGGAAGGTTTAACAGAATATTGCTTCTGTGGTCTCAATTTAATGTTTATGTAGTTAATTGGTCCTCAACTTTTAAAAAAGCATAAGTTAGTCTTCAGTATTTTCATTGGAATTGCAAAATTGGACCTTAATGACAAAAACCATCAATCCATGTTAATCGTAGTGTAACTAATTTTGCAAACCGACCCAAGCATCTACTCAAAAATGATAAAGGGTTGAGGAGTCGAACAACTGTTAAATTTTTTTAGAAAAACAAAAATTTTACGTTAAACATATTGGTTCTTGACTTATTTTAAATAGTCTTTACAATTTTCTATATTATACGTATAATTTAGGTAGGTTTTTGATTTTTCTAGTTGAACCAAGCAGCCCTATCATGTTTTCAATCGATTGCATGTGACCTTAATCGTGTGACGAATTGTGCAATTTTAATGAAAGGTACTTAATATCTTTAAAGGTTAAGAACCAACTTGCTATTTGAACAATAATTTGAGAACCCAGTCATGCACTTTTTTTTCGAAGTTCAATAAATCCATTAATGAAGGGGGTGATAAGAAATCTCACATTTATAAAAGATGAAATAAATAGTCAATATATAAGACTATTATTCTTAATAAAATTGACATTGTAAGATGGAACGTAATTTTGATAAAACCCACTTAAGATTAATCATCAGATCAAAGAGGTACCAAAAAATGGTCAGACTTTGCCTTTACTCAATTAGTTTGTATATTTTGTATTTTCTATAACCAAGTTATCCTCTTTGATGGACAAATATGCAAGCATGAATACGTTTCTCCATTACCATATCCATGCTTGCATATTTGTCCATCGATTAAGTTGAATGTACAATTTTATTTTATATTTTTTGTCCCCTGAAAATTAACATATACTTTGGGAACCAACAAGACATGTGCAAACACATGATATGCCAACAGTTGACGTTGAATTGAGGCCCAAATGGTTGAGAATGCAATCTAGCGTTTGATTTGTAGCTATTACACCATTTTTTTTTTCTTTCGATATAATTTCGGGTAGTCATATCCACGTTTAAATGTTAAGTTGTTTTGGATAGTCGAATAGGTTCAATTTAGGATCTATTTGACATGAATTCTGCTTTTACTTCTACTTCTTATAGAAGAACTTCACGAGAAAGCTACAAAATGGGTCCGAAAGCAACTTTTTTGAATACCCTTTAATTATATTCTACTCGAAAGCTGCATTGAAAAATACTGCACCAAAGAGAGAGGGAGTGCTCTCCGCATGTCATTTTCGTGTTGGAGATTCCAAATACTAATCTAAGCACACACTGAAATTGTGAAGCTTTGAAATGTATGAAGATTCTTTCTTAGAAGGGTTTTGACATCAGTTTTGAAAAATGCTGCCAGAAGACCTTCCATGGCCATTTTTCCTAAGATATGAAGTAAACATCATCCACCAAGACTTTACATGTGCCGTGGAGTATTGTGGGGGTCATTCTTTGAGTACAACAATACAGATTTAAGAGGAACGCCCAACTCTAATTACATAGACCATAGTTGTTTTGTTTGAGGCGACAAATCTTCAACATCGAGAAATGTGTACTTAAATGCGTATGTCTAAGTCGTGTAGATCATGAGCTGGCACAAAAAACAAACATGAAACAATGAATGTCAATCAAGAACACGTGTATGCGACATTTTCTCTCTTCAATATATTTGCTACTACCAACAAGAGCTAAGTTGTGTAGACCTCTCTCTCAACAATTATGTTATCTTTTATCAGGGGCGTCGTGCCAACCAAATTCCCTACCTAACACTGTCTTCACCCGTGCTCAGCCACCCCGTGGTTTCATATGAACAAATTGCCACAACCTTGTCACAATTTTTGACAAGGGAGTTATGACACTGTTCCCTGCCATAGGAGCAGCTTCTGTAAGGTAGTTGTGAATTAGATAATTTGAAATTTTGGTCTCAACATGCAAGTGACAATAAAAAAGCCAATAGAGCTCGCTACGCAGACAAGATTTTAACTTCTCTTTTTCATTTAACTTGTCTACTATTGTCCAATATATCCTGCCGAAGAAATTAATAGGTACTAAATTTCGAGAGTTTAGGCATACCATAGTTATGATTCTGAAACTAATCTCTTAAAACAATTATCCTATGATCTTGATATGCACAAAATGACATCAAAAGTTTTCTTTACAGAAGAATGGAGCCCTGCTTTGGGAAAGTCTTCTTGACTTCATGCTGTTTGGTCACTTTCTTGTATAAACCTAACACTAGATAAATGCAACCATAACTCTTTATTGCTTTTGTTTGGATCACTTGCCATAAAGTGATTCCACTAGCCCCAAAAACAGTACCAGAAATCAAGTAAAGCCACAGATATTAATACTTTTCACTAATCAAATTTATAAGATAGGTTCACAAGATGCTTTCACAATAATGTAATCAACTTAATGCAAGTCAAGCTCGTCCTGTTCTTAATGACTCGATAACTAATATCGCTATCGCTAGTGAAAAATTCAATGATTCTTTCCGCAAAGATGAGTAATATGATAATTACAGCACTGGAAAGTGAAGAAAGATCGACTAAACCACTATATAACAGGGTACTTTATTGACTTCCCATTTCCTTTTTCATTGTTCATAGAAAATAAGGTAATATTCTCCTAATGCATTGTTGAACTTTATATGCAATGCGGTTTTCTAATTAGAGATCAAACTTTTGTGAGTCCACACCTCTGTATAGACAGGCAGATTATAAGGTCTAATCTGAGGGGAAAACTAAGGTATTCTTTTAGCGGGGTTACAAGAATTCGATATCCAAATTCGAAAAGAGACTGATGCAAATACAGAATTTCATCAGTAAAATTAAGTACACATGACATGAGCAAATATTTCAGGTCACAATTTGCAGGAATTGCCATTTTTCTCAGAAAGTATGAATGCCTGTACAGTTACAGAATCCATGTCCATAAACATCACGGCAGATGTAAATATGCTTAAGCAAATGTGTAACACTCCGAAATTTTACAAACACTGGAGTGTTACCAATATTTCAATTTCTTTGCGGAACGATAAAATATAGAATTCTTTAATAAACAAAATATTAAAACATTCATAAACTTAAATTTAAATCACGAAATCGTATCTTTAAAAAAAATAATTACGTTCTTAACTAACTAATTCAATAATAATATTTGAACAAATCAAACTAATATATCTAAAGACGGAAAAACTTAGTGTCTTTCGCATGTCGAAATCCCTTAGCGGTCCGCTGCACCATTCATTACAGTTCCAATCAATCCGAACTATCTGAAAAATTATAGTAAGAGTGAATATTTAAAAAAATACTCAGTAAGATACGTGCAGCTCTCATACGCAATTATATAACAATAACATAGACAATTCATACCACATTTCTCATTATGGAGTATACCGGTGACCAAGCGAGATACCCATCATTTCTCAATTTGAATTCCCGAAGGATTTCACATTTCGTTAAGTTGAACTCGAAGGTCCACTGGCAATTCATGCATAAATTAATGAATATAAAAACATAAGGAAACGAACCACTTGCACAAGAGTATCTTATCTTAATTGATCAAACGAGCTTTTGATAATAAAATATACTTAGAATTTACAGCTGCTTTATATGAAAACTGCTATGTAAAATTCTGCGATAGTGAATTGTCGGACATTGACACGCTATTTATAGTTGAAATTCTTAATTGAGNTGTGGGACAGTGATACACTTTTTATAGTTGAAATTCTCAATTGAGTTTGTATACAACTAGAATTCAAAATGATGTACATAAGGAATTTGGATAAGAAGTGATTTCAAAAGATAGAATTATGATTACTTTTAAACTTTATATCAAATTAAGATTGCAATCAAACACTATCTAAATCACAAAAGATAATCATTATCAAAAACAAAATTTATCACTTTATCGATATATAATTATTTGGCTCAAATAAGATAAGAAGGTTTAGTCCTCATTTTTTATAAAATACTAAAAATATACGATATAAAATAAATAAAATATTATTCTAAATTTTTCGGAGTGTTACAAAATGGATATATAAAAGCACCACATACGCATAGACAGCATTAGTAATAACTTATTTACAGAAATTCTAATTCTTCACATAAAGATCCTGTTGTATGACTACAGTTCTGCAGATTCAAGAAAGAAAACATTACTCAACCAAGTTAGTCACCCAAGGAAACAGATTATGAAAAAAACGCAAGTCTATATCCAAAGACTTAGTTAATTACGATCCACAGAAGCGACAAAATTAATCGCAAGCTTACATAGATTTGAGATGTGTGCCAGTAGGAAAACAACAGAACAAGATATTAACATAACCATGTGAATATAATCAACTATAACCTAAAAGCTTGAAAATAGGAATACTTCAGAAGCCATTCATGTATGGGACCACCTCAAACAATATTACAATAAAATCTTGACAAATTTTCTCTCTCTTCTTTTATTGGTAGCCAATTTTTGACATTCACGTTCCTGGGAGTGACAAGGTCTCCATTAACAGTCCTTTAGAATGCACCAAAAGGAAGGAAGGGTCCCATAAGTGGTTGCCCAGAGCCACCATTAGAAAATAAAGTTCCACTCAAGTTGATCATATTGAGAAGGTATAGTGCAAGTATCTTTTGGAACTGTAAAGATCTTCCAAAGGGGACAAAGAAGATTCCAAGTTGGTCATTTTCATAATCCTCATCGTGACTCGCATGAATTTAGCATGCAAAATCAGTGGGTGACACATTGGTGGCCATTAGCATTCAAGAAGAGCTTACTCCAGGCATTATGTCTCAAAATTCGTTAGAAGAATCATGTCCCCGGTAATAAGATCAAGTTGCAATTTCAGGAAGTTATTTCCTGCCATGCTGACATATTTTAATATTTTTTTCCATAAAAATTATGGTCACAAAATCATTAGCTGCTTCAATAGTGACCTTTTTCCATTTGCATTGCTTTCAGAATTCCGTTCTAACAAGAAAATGCAGCCCGTGGGGATCAGACTGAAAATCAAACTCATTTTTGCAGGACAAATTCTACAGAGAAATTCCACGCTTTTGATCTCAATAATGGATTATTGAAATATAACGGAATTCATGTAGATAAAGCACAAGGAATCAAACTCTTAGAATGACACGAATGTCGCACTAACAATACAAAACACCTACTAGAAAGATTCAAGAAAAGACTGCTAATGGCATCATGAAGTTAAGAATAGGGAGGCTATTTTGTCGGTATTGTGGTATCCCCATAATGTTGTTAATCTAATGGTCCGTTTGATAGGCAAATGTGAAAAAAAATTTCAATTTCATATTAGTTAAAAAAGAAAAATCCATTAAACCCATATGAATTCGTTTTCTATGAAAACAAAGAAAATGCAGTTTAAAGTGGTTGTATCTTGAAATTCGGTTTTCAAACGGTCAAAGTAAAATTCGTTTTCCTCGGATGTGACATTTTCATGAAAAATATGACAATCAAACATGACCTAAGTTCAAATATGCATCAGCGACTAAGATAGCACATGTTATGCACGTCTGGTTTAAGAAGAGCTAGGAAATGGTATAATCTTCATTCTCTAGAGTAATAATGACATGTTATTACCGTAGAGCTCATAGTCAAGCGTAGACAAATTCCAATCTTGTCAAGAATAGACGAGAACTGCATTTATATGACCACTCATTAGCTATTACAAAGTTAAAAAAAATCTCTGAATTCGTTTTTTTACCAACATTGTTAGAAAATCTAAATAAATGGTGACTACATCATGGGGGCATAGCATACAGTTAGACTAGGAAATCTATTTTAATTTGTAATCTATCTCGAGTGAGGAATTAATGTAGTAATACGATAATATTTTTAATTTTCCTTTGGTAGATACAATTGCACATAATATATATAAGATTGAATAAAATAAACTCAGCTTAAATTTTGACTTGGTATTAGAGCCTTAAGTTTTGAAATGGGAATAACTATTTACATCTACCATTGTTGTGTGTGTGTGTGTGTGTGTGTGTCACTTTAGAAAACTATATTATATTTTAACATTACGTAAATTTACTTAAATAGACATATATAAAATTAAATAAAAATATATCACTCAAAATTTATCCAATAATATTTATTTTCATTAAATTCTTTTGCACATTTTTATAAAACCCTAACCCTAATATTCATAAAATATCTTCTTCAATTAAGGTCAAAACAACAATGAAAGAGATACCATTAGAGCAAGTACATACGTATGTACATACATACATACATACATAGCAATATATGAATAAGAATTTGAAAAATTAAAAATTACTTTTTATTGTAGGTTTGATGAATTTAGTGTGTGAAATATTATTGATTTGTGTTTGGGTAATTTGATCATGTGCATTTTGAATTATTCACACCAAATTATTTGAGTTTTTCTTGAGATTATCTTTTCTTGTATTGAAAACATTGATGGCTTTCTTTTTTGTTAGAATTATATTAAAATAAGAATCTAAATTCTTTTTTGGGATTATCTTTTTCTTTCTTGAATTCAAAACAGTGGTGGCTAATCTGCTAAGATTATCAAAACAAGTAATAAAATTTGATAGTACATATTGATGGCAATGATTGAAAATATGAAGGAATTATGATAGGATACATATATATAAAAATGGCGTGAATGTGTGTGTGTGTGTGTAATTGAAGGAATTATGATAGAAGAGATATATAAAAATGATGTGGATGTATGGTATTTAGTAAGGTCAATATTGAAATAAGATAATGAGAATAATATATATTTTTAAAATTTTAATAATAATAGATATAGAGTGAAATATATATATAACAATGGTGCAAGTAAATAGCGACTCCCTTTGAAATTAGGGCTTCAAACCCTAGAATTCTAGGGCTACATTTGAAACCTTTGGTAGAGACGATTGCACTTACTATCTATAAGATAGAATAAAATCAACTCAGCTTCAATTTTGACTTGTTATTAGAGCCTTTAGTTTTGAAATGGGAATCACTATTTACATCTACCATTGTTGTG